>JBAMYA010000008.1:18842221-18861241 GCA_037176975.1 Arrhamphus sclerolepis
TGTCATCTGCAAACATAATAAACTTCAACCTATTTGACACTGAAAAAAAGTGTTATTTACATAAAGTGTGAATAATTTTGGTCCCAAGACCCAACCTTGTGGGATTCCACATGTTACCATTTTAAGCTGAGAATTTATATCATCAGTATTTACATATTGGAATCTATTATTTAAATAGTTATAAATAGTACTGACACATTTTGAGATGTGTTTGCAAAAGTAAACATCACTACATCTCTTGGTATCAAAGCCAGAATTCCTTTTAAGTTGTTTGAGAATAACTGGGTTTTTAATGTCCCAGCCTATTGTTTTATACTTAATACTTTAAAATGTATTCCAGGCCTGAAAAATGAAAAGTAAAGAACATTTATCTGTTGATGAATAACTATTATCTCTGACAGCAGTCACTGAAATTCACAATTTTGCAGTTTTGAAAAAGTCAATATTTTACAACAAAAAATTAAAAAGTCACAGTTTTACAAAAAAAAGTTTGATTTTTACAATGAAATCATGCAGTTCTACAAAAGTCATTATTTACAATGAAAAGTTGGGAATTTTATTCAAAAACACAAACAATTTTTTTATTTTTTATTGTGATATTGACAAATCTGCAATGTTGAGTTAAAATTTGCAGCATCCCTGATGTGGAGCAAGAAATATGTAACTCCAATATTTCTGTGAGGAACATTGTTTTTAATTTGTTGACAAAAGCAAAGATAATCAGTCCATCTTTGTTCTTTGAAATGAATTTATACTTAAACTACTGATGAAACAAAGCTGAAAAAAGAGAAAACGTAATATTTGGGCTTACGTCCATAATTAAAGCAACACAATAACAACTCAACTGAACAGAACCCAGAAAACGTTCCCAAAATAATTTAGTGGTAGTTCAACTCATAAGACATATCGCACTTCCGCCAAAGACTGAGCACATCTGCTGCTTGCATTAGAAGTATGTAAGCTGTGACACACCTCCCAGCTGTCAATCAATGTGTACGACTAGTTTTACAGCACTCATCACAGTATTTGCTAACAGAAATAAAATTTGCTATTAACGTTTTGTCTGAAGTGTCTGCTCTGTCATGTGTAGTCCCTCAGGGCTCAGTTTTGGGACCACTTTTATTCTTGTTGTATTAAATTCCCCTTGGTCAGATTATTCATTGTTTCAAGAATGCTTCCTATCATTTTTATGCTGATGATGTTAAACTTTACTGTTCTTCGGATGGCGTCCTAGTCTTGCTGCTATTGAATGTATTTTTCTTGCCTTCCACGTCCTGTGCGTGTGAATATGGTTGATATTAGGCTTGTTTACTCACTGGTTCAGATTATTTCGTAACGAAAGCCAGGAGATGATGTAATGTGGCCGCCTTCAATAGCTAGCAAGCTGTTTACTATCGTTACTCTTGAGTTTGGTCTAGTGTGTGTTTCCAAATGAAACCTCAGCATTCGCCAGTTCTTCTCTCGTCAGCTAGTCAACGAATGCAGGTGTGTTGTGTTGTCCTTAGAGTGGTAAGGGAAACTAGTGCTTCACAATCACAAAGGGGTACTAAAGAGCACGGTGTTGCTTTAAATAAAAGTCAAATTAAAAGTAAGATTACATTAAATGTAAAATTTTAAATGTGCATCTTCCACATCATCTCAGCTTCATTTGTATCATACCACTTCACAACAAATGTCCTCTAAATGGGTTTGCCCGAAATCAGCCCAGTTATATTCAAATTATGTCCAGTTGGTTGTAATCTTTTTTTTCCAAGTGATTTTCCAACTTAAATGACAGTCGTTGGACATCGGTAATGTTTCCAGTCTTACAAACCCTCACAAACGGATGGAACCAACTCGGACCTTGCAACCCAGAGGAATCTGAGGATTAGTCCTGTTCATTTCGTGTTTTAGGTCTTTTTCCAATTCCACTGATCATGTAAATCTTCATGAGTAATTTATAGCACCCTGTTATTAAAAGGCTACAGCAGCAACATCTGGTCACTGAAGCTTTTATTGAACATTACTCAAACAGAAGCTTTTGTTTGGAGAATTTTATTGCCTACAGATTTGGTGCTCTAGCGCGTATTTACAGCAGCGTGATGGTGTATGACGGATTGACTCAAAGTAAACTACGGGGTGTTGGGTCGCTGTAATGAAGCAACATGTCATGCAGTGCAACAGTGTGACTCACTAATGCCTTTTTAATCGTGTCTGGACAACAACAACGTTCTACGACACAGAGGATTAAAATACAAGGGCTATTAACTCTAACTTTATTCTTTTCTTTTTTTAACTGGGATATTCTAAGTTCTGCTCATAGATCAATCTCTGTTTCTTCCTGGGCCATATCATCACCATGGTTACTATTAAAGGGCCGATTTGTCATTACTTTCTCAACCAGCTATGATGTCAGATTTCCCACTAGTTCCTGAACATGGCTGTAACAGGAAGAAAAAGTAGTTAATTTCGGTCACAAAATCTCAAATTTCACAAAATTTGCAAGTTTTACAATAAAATTGAGGCATTTGTACTTAAAATCAATTTTTTTCTTATAACAGCACAATAAAAAAAAGACTTTTTGTAAAAAAATAAAAATAAAACTTACTATTTTGTTGTAAAACATGATCAAGACTTCACCTAACCATGTCTTTCTATAATATAATCACAAATATCACAAAACGGTGACTTTTTAACTTGAAATTAAAATTCTTTTCTTGGAAAAGAAAAAACTTTTGGAAAACTTTTTGCAACATTCTGACATAAAATTAGAAGTCGTAAAAATTGCTAATTTGTATCATTTCAACTTTTTGTCCTAAAATCACAAGTTAATGTGTTTTGACAAAGTGGTAGGAAACTTTTTGTTGTGAATCCTGAGTTTCTGACATAAACCAGCTGCTCTCCACCTTAGTTATTCCACTTTCTGATGTCAGAACCGAATTATACAGGTAGTCGCACTGAAATTTCGTCTTTGCACAGTTTTGAGGACCAGTTACATTAGCCGTGAGGTTGACACGTGTCATAGAGAGTAAACATCTTACCCAGGAGGTAAACTGCTGAGTGATGGACTGTCTGAGGGCGGTGGTCAGGTTATAATACTCTGAACTGTGGTGAACCTGGTGTGCAGCCCAGAGGAAGGCCACCTCTAGAGAAAAAAAAACACAAACAGGCACAAAATAGGTTATCAGTTTGATTAGAAACTCGATTTATCCTGATAATCAACCCTAGATTAGTAGCTAGACGCCATCAGCACCAAATAGGATGCCAGCTGTGATGATAAGCCGAGGCTTTGGACTATCTGGGTGGAGGTTTTGGGCTATTCGGACTGCAGGGGTACTCGGCTGCAGCTGGTTAACGTCCAGCCTGATGTCCCAGTGCTCCAGTTTACATTCCACTGCTGTGTTGTGATACTTGCTACATTAATATCTGTGTTACACTTCATTTTAACATCCAAAGGGAACATGCTTGTTAAGTTTCACTGGATCTCCGGGCCGTTTCCGGACCACCCCGTCTGGTCTTGTGCTTTTTGGCACCTTCCATTCACTTTGGCTTCTGCTGTCGTACAACAGAGAACAGTTAACCTTCAAATATTGCATAACCGCAAAGCTCAATATTCACAAAGCTATGTGTAATAACTTGTATCATAGTGTAAAAAAAAAAAAAAAAAAAAAAGTTTCAAGTTTTACACGGCAGCCTTGATATGGGTGAAGCAACATGTGATTATGGGATAAATAATCAAAATTGAATTACATATCATATTAAGGGTGAGTTTAACCACATGGGGGTGTATGTGTGTCTTCCTACACATCTGCTTTTTGGTTTTATGAGTCTTTTCTCCTAAACACACCGGCTTAAAAAGTTACACACTAAAATTCACACTTGTATATTGCTGGACAGCCTGTAGCTTCTGACCGTGTCATCAGTTTGATGAGCTTTTCCAGCATCACTAATATCTACTTCTGTCCAGAGTTCTGTTCATTTTCTTGCCAAGACCTCGAATTGATGAGAGGAGAGTCGGACCACAGCATAGATTCTTCCAGAAGATTCTTAACGGGCTTTTTCTGAAGCCTGAACTCTGTTCATGTGTGAAAGTCACGTCTGGTGTATGTCAGTGCCATGAAGCAATAAAAAACAGTCAGCTGATGGAAAATCCAGTCCTTCAGAATATTCAGGTCATCAGCTGACCTGTTTTTTTTTCTTTTCTCCTTTTTTTTTTTGTGGGGGGGCTGTAACATGAAAAGGCTGGACCTGGACCAGACGAAATGAAGCAACCGCTGATCATAATATTGCCTCTACAGCATTGCCCATCACTCTGGAACAAAGTAAATCTGACTCATCAGACCACAAGACGTTCTTCCTAACACTCCAGAGTGCAATATTCATCCTGAAAGTTAAGTCTTTTTTCATTCAATGTCCTAAGTAAGTGATTTTCTTCAGGCTACAGTTCCTTTCATTCCCAGAAATTCGGATTTTCTTTGCACTATATGATCTAAAACCACAGATGTTGGGTCTGAAAATGAGCCATAGACCTTCTCATCCAGGAGGCGGGACCAAGTGTTGTCTCAACACATGCTTAGCGCTACAACCAATCAGAGCAACAAACAAGGTGGCATATTCAGAGCGAGAAAGGAGATGGCATCCGAGAATTATTGTCGTTTTTGAAGCAAAATTTAAGAATAACAGCTGTGCTCAAACACTCAACCAATATCTTCGAGAAACATCAGTTTGTTCTGTGCCAGCTAACGTTCGACAGATGATCACGTTCAGGTTACTTCTAGAAGAGCTTGCTTTATCATGAGAGCAAGTTTACCAGACGTCTCTCACCATTCATAAATCAGATGGACCTCATCCACCACAGTCCCCAACGTCGAGTTCACACTATTTACAATTTTTACAGTCTTATGAGATGAAGTCACATTGTTGCGAAGTGAGATTGGTACGTAATTAATTTACACATGCTAAATTGTGGCTATGACAGAAATAAATCTCTGTTTATATTTAGGATCTCATTTTCACATTAAAGACTTGGACTTCCATGACAATTGTCACAATGCCAAAGCCGATTCAAACGACCGCTGTCTACCATCCAGACTACAAGGTCGCAGCTCTGTCTTCGTCGCATAAATGCCCTCCCAGAGACGCTCTACAAAGATAGACTAATCTGATTGGGTCCCCAAGACTTTTGGGCATATTTATTAACTTTCAACGCAGGGCAGCTGGACAGACCTGCGGAACAAATAAAAATTTTTTTGTGGTACGTCTGTTTCTAAACTTGATAAAAAATGCTTTTAATGTCACAGTTAATTAGATTCAGTAATCTCTGATCACACCCATTCATTCAACACATTCAACATTTTTTTACTGGTAGATACGTCACCACCGTTCTACAAGTTTTAGTAATGCATCGAGCAATTATTAACCCCAAGTTTTGCTAGTTTCAGTAGCTTAGTTGTTTTGTTTGAGTGATGCACAATGCAGATCAATAATTTCTCTTTTTCAGATACATCCTCTAACATGGCTCCATCATTGTTTAAGAGATGTGAGCTATTCACTGAATCAGTTACTTTTTCTTTGTTTTTCTCTCCACTTAAACAAACAGCCTATATCCATTTGAATTCAGCAATATTTGAAGCAAAAGTTATACTTATTTAAACAGGTCAGGGGTGTCATACTCTACTTCATCCTGGGACACATCATCACCAAGGGTACCGCTGTATAAAATCAAATTGGAAAAACTGACTTTTTTCATAAAAAAAATAAAAATAAATAAGTAAAATGGCACATTTTTATCATAAAATCTCATAATGATGACCTTTTCTAATAGTAAAATCTTTTATTCCTTGAAAGAAAAAAAAAATCTCATTAAGAAACAATTTTGGTTGGAAAATAATAAAATAACTTTTTAAAACATTTTGACATCAAGTAAAACAGCCATAAAGTTGCAAAGTATGCATAATTTTCACTTTTTGTCCGAAAAATCATAAACATTTGTAAATAAATAAAACAAAGAAGTTTATTTTACAAAAATCAGTAAAACAAAAAAAAACCAACATAAAAATATGAACTTTTTGTTGTAAAATCTTTTGCAAAGTTTTGTTAATCCATGAATTGTGGTCTCCTGGCTTCTCTCCTCACCTCAGTTATTTCACTTATTGAAGTTGGTACCAAATCAAACAGTCACACTGAAATCTCGTCTTTGGACGTTCTCTTGGGCCAGATAAAATGAAGTGTAGCGGGTCACATTTGGCCCGTGGGCCTCGAGTTTGACAAATTTGCCTTGGATAATTCAAATACCTTCACAACATGTACAGACACAGTAACAAAGCACACATGGATTTGTAGTTCAATTTTTTTTTTAAAAAAAAGAAATAATTCGAAAACAAATGAAAACCCCTCGGTTCCCTTACTCTCAGATGATCCCTTGAAAGCCACATCTCAAACGCCTCTTTTCTCCGTTCCATAAACTTGTGAGCTGTACTGTGGCCAGCGGTCGTAAAACTCAACATTGTGGGTCGACACCACCTGAACAAACACGCTGCAGAGAGCTGAAGGTAAGCGCTGCGAGTGCCACCATCTGTCCATTCACAGGTCCAATAAGTGGAGCTAAGTTGGCATTCCTCAAGTGTTTGCGACACCCAAAGTGAAGGCTACTGCTCCCGAGCAAGGCTGCACACCAACGGGGTTATTGCTGAATTTCAGCAGGTGTGAGAGTAAAAGTCACAGAGAATGTTTTTGGAAGTGTAACACGGAGTGTTAAATGGTGTATTTTGGATTGAGTAAAAATGGAAGCAACTGGTTCGGATTTCATTTCAGACTTTATTAGTCCTCTCAAGGTAACTGACAGGATTCTGCAGGCGAGCTGCGATGTGAGCGGCGAAGGAAGGGGCGGAGACCTTGCTGCGTCCACGGCAGCCAAATACAAAAATTATGACATTTCTTCCGCTCGGAACCATGTGGGATTCAAAGATGAATTGTCCCGCTCTGGGACGTATTGAGAGGATAATCCAGCCTTTGTTTAATTCCAGCAGCCTAAAGGCTTTTTGCTTTTTTTCTCCTCACAGGAGTCATGCTTGGCAGGGTCCAGGACTTAGGGCGGCTAAGATTGATGCTTGTTGTCATTGATAGGAAGTTGGAACCGCTAGGCTTCACTGCAAGCCCATGTCCTCATCTCTGGACTCGGCAGGACACTGCATAGTTTGGCAGGGCCTATTCAGGGGGGAAGTCCTGTTAATGGTGAGAACCAATGCCACAGAGCCCACATTCCCAGCAAGAGCAGAGAAATGCTGAAGTCTAGCCTTCTATCGGGCCTCCAGTGAGCTTTAATTCACGATTTCTCAAGAATAACAAGGATGAGTGCACGCTAATCAAGTCGTAGACTTTTATAACACTTTTATACCACACCGTGTGACATTTGTTTGGAAACTATCCACAAAACTCAAAGTTCTAAATTCAGGTATCCATAGATAGCACTGTAGATGTTGTAATCAACATTACCTAATTTGTCAAAAAAGAAAAAAAATCGCTATACTGGAACCAGGCCGACCCAAAAACTGGTTCATGGTAATTACCTTGGTTTGGTGTGCTGGCACTAGTTTGCACTTAAAATGCAATGCATTTTTTTGTTTGGATGTCTGGGAATAATGCTCCAAAAGCAGTTTGAGTATTTTAAACTGGCTGTTAATGCACATCATCTTAGTCTTTGCCTGTGCTCAATTTGCAGTAAGCTGCACCTACAAGGAGACATCTAAATAAATACTGGGTCATTGCAGCACTATAATATAAAAATAATGATGCTGTGCCCAACAAAGTGGAAGCCTGACTGGTTGAAATTTGATCTGCTAGTGCAGCTCGCTGCGTCCGGAGCCACCTTGATGTATCTTGCACTGTGTTGTATGATGTGAAAAACAGATTTCTACCTTTTGCTTCTTGGCTGCGTCTGCACAAAATGAAGCACTGCAGGTCTAAGGTGCACAATAAATAGCAGGAAGTTTCCCATAAGTCAAGTCACATGGGAATGAACCCGATTAAACTCTGCTGAGCCGTCCAGCACCATCACCTGTCCACACAAACATTACTTCTTTGGTCATTTTTGTCAAGTCTGGATCACAGTTGCTGATGCTTAAGGTCTGAATTTTAGGCAAAAAAACAAAAACAAAAACAACTTGTGGCCATAATTATTAATTCAATTGTAAGTAAGTAAATTTTATTTTTATAGTCCTTTTCACAGACATACAGTACATCACAAAGTGCTTCACAAGGCAGACACCATAATGCTAAAAGGAACATTAAAAGTTCAGTTTCAAAGCAAACTGTAAGAAAAATCAAAGTCACTAATTGTTTCTGAAAACTATCCTCAGACTCTGGGCAACAGAGAGACAGAGGTAGAGCGTCCAACAACCTTGACAATGTTGCTGCAAAAAAGCAATCACCTCTTGTCACCTTGTGTCTTGTAACGTGTTTTTAGGACCACAAGTAACATCCAACCCTACGACCTGGCTGTAAGAAGTCAGAAATATATGAAGGAGTTTGACCGTTCAGAGCTTTAAAAGTTATGATCAAGATTTTTAAATGAATGTTAAAATTCACTGGTAACCAGTGAAGAGTTTAACAGGTGTGATATGACTGTTTATGTGCATCAGTTAAAAGTCTTGCTGCTTAATTTTGGACAACCTGAAGGCAGTCGAGCTCTTTCTCATTAAGACAGGTTAAAGAGACTCGTACAATAATAAGGTGTGAGGATGTAAAAGTGTGATTAATCATCTCCAGTTCAGCCTTGAACACCTGGGGTTTTATTCTGGAGATGTTATGAAGATGAGAGGAACAGTTTTTATGTTTAACTGTTTAGAGTGACGCTCCAAACGTTCCACACATACGTCTGAACAGAAGATGCTAAAAGACCAGTTTACTGTTTTATAAGTAGGATGATGTTGTCAGGGGCAACAATCAGTTAAAGTAACTATCCCCTAACCACTGATAGAGACTGGACAAGCAGTTTGTTAAGGAGGATGGTTTGACTCAGAGGGCTTGAAAGAGCAGTACAGCTGGATATCATCAGCATAAAGGTGGTCAGACACATCAGTGTACTTGCTGATGATCTGTATTAATGAAAGCAGATATAAAAGACTGCAAGACGGAGCCCTGAGGAACCCCAGAGGTGAGCTGAATGGATTCAGACAGAATCTGTTTCATAAGAACACTAACATGTTTGAATAGAACCATTTTAAAACCACCCCAGAAAGGATCCACATCCCTGAGTCTATAAACGACAATCTTATGGTCAGCAGTGTTAAATGCTGCAGAAAGATCCAATAAAAGAACAACTGAGTGCTGTCCAGTCAGCTGCCATCATAATGTCACTTGAAAACCTGTGTAATGCAGTTTCAGTTGAGCATATTTTGCAAAAGCCAAACTGACATTTGTCTAAAATTTGGTTAGACAAATGTCTAAACCAATTACGTCTTTGAAAAAGAAGTGAGCTGCTCTGCTACACTTTTCTCCAATTATTCAAACATAATTTTCTTTCCATTTAAAAAACAGAGATTAGCAGTTGGTTACATTAACCTTCTACTAAATCAAACTGGAATAAGAAACTACTTTTCTCAGATTTTACGAATAAAAAACAGAGGAGGTCTAGCAGCAGAATGATGTCATGTTTTTTTTTTTGTTAAAGCAGATCTGTTGTATTGAAATATGAGGCATAATCAAGAGCTATAAGTTCTAATCAGGCAAGTAGCATTGCTGCATTAGACTTTGACTGTTTACCTGCTGCTCAGCCCTGTTAGCAGTGATGCTTACATAACCAGAGTCATATAAATGTAAGAACCAAAGTCCTGTTGAGCTCCATAAATTCAGCTCCAGTAATGGCCTGCCCTAAACGCCAGTGACTGCCAACCTGAGCCTTGAATAATGCTGCTATAAAAAGAAAGTATGACTATACAAAAGAAAAATAATCAACATGGAATCAGATCCAAACTGACACTCTTCAACCACCCGAATCTTATAAAATACTTTTACAGTTGCATCAATCAAAACTCTAAATCATCGCCCCAGAGCAACAAACTCCTGGCACTCAGAGCGACACCCTTCGTGCGCGGCCCTCTGGGTGGTGGGCTGGCCTGTCAATCACGAGACTAATGGGCTGTGAACAGGCCTTCGGTGTTTGGATTGGAGGGCTCTTGGATGGGGTGCCAACCCAAACAGCCAATGCAGGACTCAGTGGGATGGTCGAGCAGATCTCCTTCGTCTCTGCCATACTTCATGCTTTCCACACAGCTCAGTCACACACTCTAAACTAAACACACTAACCCCGGTCAGGCCCACTTACAGCTCTGATAAACACGGCACAAAAAGCAGTGCATAAACATATGACAGGCGAGATGAAAAAATATGAAAAAAAAAAAGAAGTTATCAACATCATGTTTCCCTTTTAGTTGATCAGATTTGTAATTTCATTTATTCAATGCACTGTAAACTTGGGGCTGGGGGTATTTTCTCACTATTGCAAAATAATTTCATGTTAAAAAAAAACAAAATCAAAAAAACAAAAGAAATAATTATAACTATTCTTATGCATTTATCCAATATTAGGAGTTCTAATAAGATACATATTTGCTTTTTTGTTTTTTTTAATGATTGTTGTGAAATGATATCCCCAGTATACTGGATGTCTGTTAAGTCTCTCGGATTACTGAAGGAAACAAAGAAAAACAGCTCAGATTTGCTGAACAATGTAGCAGTTTATGATATCAAACAAAGTTAAAGCAAAACAGAGGACGAATGCTTTAAATATGCACGTTTTAATGATGTGCATGGTTCACAAAAGTTATTTAGTTATTTTTAAAAACTTATTTACGCATACGTGTGAGTGGACATAGTTTAACTGTCCACTCACACGTATGTTGTAAGAGTTGCGTTCGTCGCCATCCAGTCAGTTTGAATGGGGTTGCATGAGTTGCGTCGGGCTTGATTCTTCAGCCAATCCAGTTGTGGCTGGAGACTATAAAACGTGTCAGAGACCTCCTCGATCGAGCGTCAACATGACGCTGCTGTGAGAGTGTGAGAGTGTACTGTACGACCCATTAGACCTAAATGATGATTCTCTTATTCACTATTTTAAGTTTTTAAATCCAAAGAGCCAAAACTACCAAACGAGTAATTAGTGGACGGTCGTCAAAGGTTTGCAGATGAAATGGCAGAGGGACCAGAGTGATGGTGGTGTCGCTAAAGGATTTGGTGATACTCGATGGTATCGAAGAATTCGATCGATAAAAGTAAGGTATTGATTTTCAACAGAGTCAATCTGTGTATTAGCACATTAGCAGCAACTTGCTAATGATGTGATGAGGCTGCGTTTCGATGCTGAAATACACTCAGATTTATTTCTGTTGTGGCCACGATTCAACAAATGTTCAATCGGTGCAACATGCTAGTAATTAATTATCTACCAATTTCACGTTGCACAATGTGACTTGAATTAATCTTATAAGCCTGTAAAGATCGTACTGTGTGAACCGTTATGATTTGCAAAACTATAACATTAACAAGAGAATCCATTTTGAGAGGGTCCAAGTTAATCTAATTGTTTTTTTACCCCCAAAGTAAGAGTGAGAAACAAGTGAGTTGTAGCTGTGGAAAGAGGCGACGTGATGCAACTTTGTGTCACTATTTTGTTGAGCTAAATGGTTGAAGTTTTCTCCACTCCAATCACTGGCTGTGTTTCCTTAAAGTGTTTACAAAGGATTGTCATGACTTCACCATCCAGTTAAGACAAAAAAAAAAAGTGTTTCATAAAGTTTAAGTCTTCATCTGGTCCAGGAGAAATTGTGCTAAATCTATTTAGATTGATTTCCAGAGACAGCTCATTCAGAAGAAGAGGTCAAAGTTCAAAACATAATACCTCTAACAGGGGCAGTGCAGAGGCATAACATGACCAAACTGTTCATGTGATACCCTCTAAAGGGCCTCATTCTTATCAGAGTTGACTTTCCTGATAAGAAAAGTATCACTGATTAATAAAAACAGTCTGCCCTTGCCGTCATCCATCACATTTACACTTCATCCTCCAGTCAGCGGACGTTTGTTGTCTGCGGTGGAAACCAGCTCCTCCATCAACGCTGCTGACAGAGGAAGTCCGTTTGTGCAGCGAGCGGAGCACACGAGGGCAGCAGACAGCCGGACTGGCCTCTGCTGAGCTCAGCGACCCTCTCAGTGATCACAACAACACTTCTTTCCTACACTTGGCTGAAATCAGCCCTCTGTGGATGAGTTCTACATTCAGATCAGACCAGTTTCATTAGACGTACCATCTCTCTCTTTCAACACTCAAACAGAGAGAACGAGCACAGACCTCGATGTTGTCTTTACCTCCCATGAGGCCTTTCACGTGCTCTCTTCTTCTGCTGTGAGAGAAACTCCCACATCCTGACCGAACCATACCAACAGGGCCAGCAGACCAAGCAGGGGCCTAGATTCCTTTGTTGGCCCTTGCAACCTGCACCTAGCCAGGAACTTGCCGTCAGAGGGAAGATTTATGAAGACCCGGCCACCGGGGGAGGGGGGCTTCAGTCTAAACCCCCCTCCACCACCACCAATCCCAGAGCCTGGAGGAGCTCCTTTTCAAACAATAACATCCACATCAGCTGCGTCTCCTTGGGGAGAGAGGACGGTGGAGGAGTGCTGAGCACATCTGTTTGTCTTAACAGCTGCTGCTGTCTGCAGGGCTGAGTGAGCGGGAAGGGTGTGGGCACAGAGGACGTAGTAACAGTGGTAGCAGAGCAAAAAGAGGCTCCCTCAACATATTCAGTCTATATAACTACAACCTTCTTCTGAATTTCTTCAATCCATAAAAACCTTTATAACATATCTTTTTTTTTCCCCAGCCTTTTCCTGTAAACAAAAGAACCAAAACAACAAAAGTGAAACTTGAGGCAGGAAGAAAAAAAAGTACTGAAAAGTACTCATTTATTCTTACTGTTTTTCCAGTTGAAGGCCCGAGAAGAGGAATCCAATTTTTCTGCACTTTATGAGAACAAATTAGCATGCAAGTGAATTATATTGGTGCTGCCTTTTTTTAGTGGACAGCACTGTTCAACGTGTTCTCACTCCGAAGTCGTGATATATTGACGCCTCGGGGTTGCGCGTCACAGTGTTGACGCATCGAGTACCCCTTTGTCGTCATTTTTTGACGCGAACATCCAGCGTCTGCCTCCCCTACCCCAACTTTCCTACTGCCTAACCCATATCATCTTTTTAACCCCAACCCTACTCTTCCTGTCCTTTTTGTAAAGTTGAAGATTTGGTAATATCACAACTTTGTCAAAACAAAAAAGTTTGTTTTTTTTCATTAAAATTGATTTTTTTTTTTGTTTTTTTTAATTAAAATTCATAACCTTTTATTGTAAATGACATTTGGGGAATATACCTTTGTAGAATCAATCAAACTTTTTTTGTATGTAAAATCATAACATTTTTCTCTAAAGATATCACTGGGGGCAAAACAAAAATGGGCCTTGAGTTTGACATATGTGCTCTAAACGCTATGAAATTTGGGGTGTTTGAATTGCTTCAGAGTGGAAAAAAAAATTTTTTGTTTTTGTGTCTGCATATATATGTGGTGCCAAGATTAACAACAGTCTGATGTAACAGACTTTATTGGAATGATTCTGTCAAAGGATGAAAACATACCAACAATGATGCATGAAAAGACAAACAAGGACAAAAGACAGTGGATGTTGTGTCTGTTGTTTCATAATGTATTGTTGTTGATGTAGTATAGTATGGTGGATGTAAATGAGTGTCTGGTGGATGTAAGTCAGTGCACAGTGGGTGTAAATGAGTGTATGGTGATAAACAAGTGTCTGGTTGTTGTCAATGAGTCAATGGTGGATGTAAATGAGTCAATGGTGGATGTAAATGAGATTCATGTTAGAGCTGAAGCAGTCCAGCAAAGAGACATAAAGAAGCAAAAAGTCTGAATTACCTTTTAGCCTGTCCACCTATCAGAATCCCCCACTAAATCAAATAACATTGTCAGGTGCAATCATTCATTCATTCATAATTATTACCTGGTTCAGTTCTGTCCAGGGTTGAGAGAAGGAGGGACTGTGATGGACAAGTTACCAGTCCAGCACACTGCATGATCAAGTTAATGTTCTACTTGGAAGGTCTAAAGACCAGACCCCGTGATCACCACTATAGTTCGAACTAAGATACTGTATTGGCTTTAAAAAAAAAAAAAGACAATAAAACTGTTTGTTTAGAAATCCATCCATATTATCACTGGATCAACAAATGAACCACCATTTCTGATGAGTGACAAGGTATTTTCTCTCATGGTTATTGGCTCTCATATGGGGCTTCCACAATCGCAGTACAAAAAGGAAACCCAACCAAAACATGTTTCCCTTTCTCTCAAGCTACATTGCGTCGAGGACGTAATGATACCTTTTTCTCAAGACCTTCAAGTGATGCTCTGATGATGCCGAGCTATAAGCGTAACACAGCGCAGCAGCAATTAGTGCGGCGAGGCAACGGCAGCATAACTCCATTACCTCACATATAATCAGAGCACGGACAGCTGACTGGCTAATTAATGGCTTCAACCAGGCTGCTTGGCCTGGATATAGATGCTGCCCTAGAGCAGAGCTGCTATTAGTGGCACTAGCGATATGAGGTTAAAATAAACAGAATCAACAGGCCTGTCAACAACATGGCCGCATCAGGAACAAACCCGTCTCCTGTTCACCCTAAACTATGTGCTTCTAGGCCCATTCAGAATAGAAAGGTTTTGAACTCATATAGCCTGTCTGCAGCTGAAGGAGGCCTGTGGGGGGAAAAGAAACAAAATTGTGTTTGTTTTATATTTTTGTCAGTCATCAGACGATTGAACCAATGTTTATGGAAAAGGTGGCTCTGATGGCTGTTAATACATAAACCAGCGGTTTAATGTTTAGTGATGGCTGAGGAGTTAAATGTGTCAGCACCTTGAGAACTGACTGAATATTTAACTTCCTTTAACAGTAAAATATAATCACTGATGATAATATAAACACATATTATGTAAAGAGAAAAAGCTTATCATGAAAACCATATTCACTAAAGCTGAATCACTAATGCTTTGGACCAAAACCAAAGATAAGAGCTCAAGTAAATATTGATATGAGCAGCTGGAATGAAGAAGCTTTTAATTTGAGTCTGTGTGTGCACAAAGGTCCTTCAAATGTTTGTAGACCCGCATTTGCCTCAACTTTGACCACAGCAGCTGTTTGTCTACTGACATCCCTGCCAAATGCTGACCAAAGTCCATAAACTAGTCTGGCTTTTGCTGTGCTGCCTGTGAATGGAAGATCCTGAATGTTATCTCAATCTAAATTTTAAAAGGCCTGCAGTTATCCTGCTGGTATCTCTATGCCTAGAGATGACCTGTCGTAAATAGGCGCTATACAAATAAACTGAATTGAATTGAATCTCCAAGATCTGCGTCTGGCGAAAGCAGTGACATCGCCTCAGTAACGATGGCATCAGAGCACATGACTGCCAAGTACTTTCCACTTAATTATTTTTGAGCTGTCTTTTCATGTCAAGGTTACTAGAAGGAAATTGTGAAAATGGCCATAAAGCGGGTCAAAATAAAAGTGATGTTTTACGCTCTGGTAATGTAGCTTCATATTTCCAAGCAGAGAAAGTTACTTTTGCCTGTTCTTGACATTTGTATGAGGACTCATTCAAGCTCTCCGAAACGATTTGCAGCTCTTAAAAGTCAAACCACAGACTGGATAACTTATCAAAGATATGATATGCAATGAAGCCAAATGGGGCACACCTAGAGATCGCCTTTTTAGCCTTAATTATGTTCTACAAAGCTCTTTAAAGTGCAGTTCTCATCACACAAACACATGCAAAAGTTAGTACCACTTTTTTAATCCTCTTATTAGTGTATCAATAGGGTAAAAATCATCTTATTTCACTGAATCACCATCTAGGAAAGTACAACTATTTATTAAATGAAACTGAAGCCAAAAAGAAACATTTCAGCACCAATAACCTGAAGTAGTTTTTTCCTGTATGACTTCATCAGCTGCTCACATAGCTTTGGAAGAATTTGTCCACTTTTCTTCACAACTTTGCTTCAGTTCCTTGAAGTTTTTTAGCATTCGCTCATGCATTACAGCACACGACGGAGGAGGTGTCCAACACGCATCACTGCTGTCCACAGACACACAAATGCAGTCACACCAGATTCACCACTACCCCTGACACTTCCTTCCAAACTTTATTCTGAGACTTGTGTCTCTGTGTGACCACAAACTCTAATCAGGAAAAACAGGACTACTGAAGACTGCGATTTCCCATTTTTCCTTCATATTCCTTTCATGTGAGGTACGCTCATAGACGGATATCAGCCGTGATAGACTCACTCGTCAATCACGTTATAAAGAAAGTTCTTTCTTAAAAAAATAAATTTTCTTTACTAGTATGACAGCCTCATTGTACAGATTTGTTTAGACATCATTGTGCATATAGTTGATGCTTTGGGTTTCACTTTGTAATTGAGTTTGCAAACAAGGCAATCCCCATCAATTCGTGATGATAGAACAACATGGCCAAAATTTATACCACAATATATTTTGGTCTATATAAATCCGTTAACAATACACAATATGAAAACCACAGAGAAACTATCAAGAGTGTCCAGAAAGGATGAGTAACCCCACAAAACCCTGAAAAATTAAATAAATAGCTAAAATCCATAAAACCTCATCCTATAAAATGGTATATAGTTTTAGACATAAAAATGTTATAAATCAGCGGTCTCTTTTTATTCAAATTTGTAACCAAGAAACATGAAATTACCATCAAACAAAATACTTCAGGACACTGTTCACTGTCATAATAGTAATGTATATCATAATATTGAAAATAAGGCAGCCCGGATAAATGTGGATGGTTGTGTCAGGAAGGACATCTGACGTAAAACCTTTTGCCAAACTAACCACATGGATCACCAGACCTAAGAAACCAGATCGGTCAAGAGCCAGTTTAACAACAACCCAAGAGTCAGTTGAAGAAAAAGTCGAACAAGTTGAGAGAAAATAGGAAAAGCAAGATACTAGAGCTGAAAGTAAGAAGTTGAATGTTGGGACAGCAAAAGCAAGAAAGATAAAGTGGTGCAGGACACGTATGAGAGCTGGAAGACTGGTGAGGTAAAGTAGGTGTGACAGAGGACTTCACGGTGGAGGTGGGACTGCATCAAGGATCTGCTCTGAGCCCCTTCTTGTTGCTATGGTGATGGACAGGCTGACAGATGAGATTAGACAGGAATCTCCATGGACTATAATGTTTGCAGATTACATTGTGATCTGTAGTGAGCTGGGAGCAGGTGCAGGAACATTTAGAGAGGTGTGAAGGCATGCACTGGAAAGGAGAGAAATGAAGGTGAGAGTACATGTGTGTTAATGAGAGGAACCCAAGAGGAACAGTGAAGCTATAGAGAGCAGAGATGGAGGATTTTAAGTACTTAAGGTCAACAGTCCAGAACAATGGCAAGTTGGAGGTAGCAGAGGTTAAAATGCTGACATTCTCTTTGGGTGTGAGGAAGATAGATAGGATCAGGAATGAGGACATCAGGGGGACAAGACATGTTAGATGCTTTGGAGAGAAAGTCAGAGAGGCCAGACTGAGATGGTTTGGACATGTACGGAGAAGAGATAGTGAATATATCTGTAGAAAGATGATGAGGTTGTAACTGGAGGTCTAGATCAAGACTAAAGGGGTGATTTATGGATGTAGAGAAAGAGGGCATAAAGTTAGTTGGTGTGAGAGAAAAGGATTATATACTACTATTGAATTCTTGTCCAGCCCTATCGGATAATAATCATCTTAGCCTTTTAAATCTGATGGAAACAGTAAAGAGGTACCCTCTGCTGTCCACATGACATTTTACTTTGTTTAATAAATAATGGCTAAAAAAGTTATATATTGTTCTTTTTTTCTGCGACTGTTTTTTTAACATACAAACACACCAAAAAATCCACAACATAAACATTAAAAAAGGGACACTAACTCTTGCATGTGACTGTAAACGCAAACACAGTTGCCATTTTTGTTTGTGTGTACAACACACTGTTGACGACTGCCCGTCACATGCGTTTGTTTCACATTTCAGTGCTTCAGAATTGGCTAAAAGCATCTCTGACATTGGAATATTTCTGAACCTTCCTCGAGGTCAGAGCTTGGTTAACTGAGACATCCTTGGCTGACCAGAGTGAGGAGTGAGGATCGTGTCGGCCCAGGCCTGCGGTCGGGCACCGCGGCTTCCCTTTGGTAAGGAGAGGGAAAAGCTTAAATATCCCCAGCAAGCACTACGTCTGCTCTGCACTGACAACAATCTGTGACCCCACAATGTTCCATAATAACATTCCCAACTAGCTGGAAGCAGAGGAAATGAAACAAAGTGGATTTTTGTTTTTGGTCATAAAACTGGTTCATCTACTCAAAAACAACATGAGCAGACATGTAATATCACAGCTTCAGTAGGAAAAGGAGGTGAGACAAGACTGCGGAGCAGGTCACCTTTAGTATTCCAGGTTTGAATAAATGTTTAGCCATGCATACATGGTGAATGTAAAGATAAGTCAAACAGACTGAAAGCCCTGAATGTACTGGAAAGATGTTTTTAAAAACACTTTATTTTTCACATATTCATCATGCAAATCATGCGCATACAAATATATGGAGTTAGAACAGTCAACAGGCACGAATGCACAGTACGAGGCGCAAATGCACAGGACAAGATTCGTAAATGCACAAGATTCGTAAATGCGCACGACAAGATTTGCAAATGCACGGGACTAGATTCACACATGTATTTCTGATGCACACACACAAATATAACTCGATATACAAACGGCTTCTGGTCTGTGGACTTGGGGACAGGGGTTGACCAGGTATCGACCTGGCGGACCCACAACCTAAGGTGATCGACAGCGAAGAAGTGTGTACATGGACGCAATGATGTCAGTGATGTAGGTTTCTGGAGCTCCT
>JBAMYA010000008.1:18861341-18878101 GCA_037176975.1 Arrhamphus sclerolepis
CACACCCTCACTGTCTCGTCTCCTTGTCTGTCCTGTCCTTAAATGTCTCACTGTTGGTGATTTTAGTCCTCTCTGACAGAACCGAGGTTTCAAGTGTTAATAGAATATGTTAGCTCAAACTGTCAAGGAGGGCTGGTGAATGACACTTTGCTGCAAGGTTAAAATGTTTATATATGTAACACTAAAAGGTTTTGCCAGATTATGACATTAACCATTAATATATATGCAGATAGTTGCTAAAAAAAACAAAACTAAACCTTTTTCCTATTCCTATTTCCTATTGAAGCCAGAGTTTTCCCAGTCGAACCAACTCTCAAAAGTGTTCAAAGTCTACTGAGCGCTTGGATTTTTAACGCTGGAGTATCGCAAATCAAAACCCCAAAATCTGTAACAGAGTTCAATCATCTTTCTCATTTACACTTTTACGTTTTTACTATCAGTTCTAAAACGATCTCCGGTTTCTCATCTCTCAGTTCTTAATTGAGTGTTAATTGAATTGAATCATTCATCTGCTTTGTGTGATGCAATTAATTAAATCATAATTTCTCTTATGGCCTCATGAATGTGTAAGTGTGCTCTGTATACTAAACTTTATTGTAATGGCACTGTTACAGGATATTAAATTAAATTAAAAAGGCAAGTAATGATAAACACTAATCTTTATTACCCATCATCACCCTTTAGCTGGACTGCCAAATAATGTTTTGAAAATGTACTTTGTATTTATCCATTCATATACTATAATTAGACTTGTATTAACGTTTATCCTGTTGAAGGTGTGTTTACTAGCTTGGAGCCTATCACTGTTGGCACTGAGCAAAAAAGTGTCACTTGTCTACAGCATCAATTCAGAGCGTGATATACCAAAATGCAGAATCTGTGACCACGAAACCAAAACCTGTAACCAAGAGTTCAATCACCTTTCTCAGTTGCACTTTTATTTTCTTCTATCAATTGTAAAACCATCTCTGTTTTCAAACCGTCTTTCTCAATTGCTTTTTCTTTTTGCTGTTGAAATTCTGGAATGAGAGTCAAATCAGCGACACATCAATCAACAGCAGAGGAGGCGGGATGTAGCTAAGATCTGGTAGTTCATTGGGTGCTGTATGACTCAGCACTTCTGCTGATAAATGCAGTGTTGCTAACTTTGCGACTTTATCAACAATACATCAGGACTGTATTTAACTGTTTAATCATATGTGTTGTTCTTTCTTGCACCAGTTGCCTTAGCAACTGAGGATTCAACACGATGTTCAGCTCTGTCACTCTGCTGCTTCACGCAGGTTCACACGTTTTTACAGTCTTATCAGATCAATTCAAGTCACATTGCACAACTCGAAATCAGTAGATAATTAATTTACTGCATGTTCCACTGTGTGACTGAACATACGTTGAATCATGGCTATAACAGAAATAAATCTGAGTGTATCAGGATCTAAACGCAGCTGCAACATGTCATTAGCAGGTTGCTTTTGTGCTGTATCAACATGCTGATGTTTACGTTATTTCATAGTGTGTTCCTATTGGTTGGTCAGCTGACACAGATCGTAGAGTCAGCAACAGGCTGTCAAACCTCCAAATTTCTGACGCTGCTGATATCGGTCTCCACCCGTCTTTGGTCGCTCATCTTTGTGAAATCTACCACCATCGTTTCTGAGCTACGATGGAACATTTTACCATGATTGCCCATCTTTTGTCTGACGGCTGAAATCATATTGTGGAGTGTGTGATGTGCTGTTTAAATGATTTGAACCAATCACATGCGCCAACGTAGAAAAGTTGCAAACTTTATCACTCAATCTTTGTAGGATGTGCATTAAAACCTTCATCAACAGGATTTTCTCTCTCAAATCTAGAAAGGCTATCAGCTTTATGGTTCACTATTCTCTCCAGGAGACTGAACTGGTCACATCTTTAAAAGGCAACCAGGTACCAGCTTGGTTACCTTTTACACCCTTTCTGCACTTCAGCTACTCTTATTTTCAAACTCAATGTCATAATTGGATTTCTGCGGTATGCCCCAAAGTTGTCTGTAATTAGTCCACTTTTGGTTTCAGGCCTACTCTAGGTATAATTACCATATTTACATTTCAACACGGCACAGCTACTCTTGGAATTCTTTGATTCTTGATCGAGCGTCAATTTTTATTATTACATTTTATCCACAATATGTCAAAAAGATAGATTTGTTTGAACTATAAATACTAGAGACGTCAGTTTCTTCATAAATAATGTTGTTTTACATGGTTGATTGTCTTAATATTTCTTTGTTTAATCATGAAGATGAAACCATTTGTAGTCACTGAAGCTCTATTGTCCACTATTTTAAGTTAACAGAGTTGGTTTTGTTCCATTACATTTTTTATTTATGTATTTAAGGAAAAAAAATTCCCTTTAAATTAAAATTTTGTGGTGAAGTTGAGAACTTCACAAGATCGCTGATCTAAAATATTGACTTAAAATGATTTAAGGTCATACAATTGTGAGTTTCGTAACATTTTTTTTTTTTTTTGTTTTAGGAATGTTTGCTTTAAATAAATTTTTGGTGCTTAAAAAAAAAGACGAAAAGTTCAGAAAATTTTGAAAAAACGACTTTTTTTTTTTTTTTCAACCAAATTGGAAATTTTGTATAACTTCAACTTTCCTTTGGGTCATAAAATTGCATATTTTGACAAATTGTCACCGTTTAACTTAATATTAAAACTTTTTGTTGTAAAATATTGACCTTATTGACTTTTACATCTCAGTTTTTTTTCAGATTTGACAGTATCCCAACTTTGTCATTAAAAAATAAATTTTTGTCAGTTTTTCAAAATAAAATCCCCAAGTTTCTGTTGCAAACCAGACTTTTTTAGAACTGCATGTTTTAATTGAAAAAAATCTAACTTTTTAAAAAGGACACTGTGCAAGATTTTCTCCCATCTAGCAGTGAGGTTTTATCTGAAACCACTCTTTATCCCACCACCTTTCCCAAATCTTATTTCTGTCTACGGTAGCCGAGAAAAGTCATTGAGACTGATCCGAGAAACGGAGAAGTCCTCGACCAACAACTTCTAGCAGTATTCTCTCAGTTGATGAGGTTAGTTCTGTTAAACAGTTGTTCTCCCTCATCAGCTCCTTCCATCCCTACTCTGTTCACGTTTTTGTGGCGATCGATCTTCCTCAACATACATTCTGAAATAACTGTGGTTCATTTTTTTTTTTTCCTTTCTACTCTCTTTCTACTCCTTGGGTGTCTCTGTGCCCTCCCAATCTCCCTGTGAGTTTGTAGCTAACTACTGGTAGCGCTAGCACAAACGCAAAACGCAAAGCTGTATTTTCCTGGATGTTCCCCACTGTGGAATAGAATAGAATAGAATAGAATAGAATGAGTTTATTGTCATTGAACCAGCGTCGCAGTAAAACAAAATTATTTCAGTACAACCCATCCAAGAGAACAACCGTAGTTTCAAGATGGCGATTACCATTGAATACGTCAACGCAATGTATATATTAATGGAAATTTCAAGACCTACCAGAACACTGCGATTTGTTGATGGAAGTAATTACTAATTAATAAGGTCATACTTTTGAATTAAACAATCCATTTTTGTTAATAGACAACATGAAATATTACACAGTGTCACTTTCATGTAAAACTGTGACTTTTTTTAACTTAATATTGTATTTTTTTTGTCCTTCTAGATCCCACAGGGGCCACATAAAATAATGTAGCAGATCTGATTCAGCCAACAGGCCTCAAATATGACACACATGCTCTATTAGATGATGCAAATATGTGATATAAAAGTGTATCAAGAACATTAACAACATTGGACACCATCATCTGTTGTAAAAAGTCTCCAAAGTCCTTTTTGATCTCATTTCCTGCAGGAGGAACTTTGGTTTTTGGATAATAGTCGTATTGTGTTTGAAACGTAGTGTAATCTAGATATGGAAACACCCAACACGTTGTCTTCTGCCATGACTGCACGCTGACATCAAAGTAAAGGTAAAAGCGACCGCCGGCATCCAGGGACCATGTTCTTGTTCTCCACAAAAGCATGCTGGTCAGTCCTTGGCACGCTGCGGCACACATTTTAAAAGCACAGCTTCTGTTTCGAGTCTAACATCAACACAGCAGCGGCGGACATAATTTCTAAACTATGTGGAGTAGACTGCGGTGGGGAGCTTGATGTGCCACTGACACAAATAAACATCACTGCAGGCCGTGGACAAATACCGCTCATCCGGTGTACAGAGTGGCAGCAGCATCTGGCACGTGCATCACCGAGCCAACGCACATGAACACACGACGGCTCTATTTTCCCTTAAAATGGTACAACTGCATCCGGTCTACGTCTCTCTATCTGTGTTTTCTCAGAGTGATGCTGCAGAGACATGACTATATACAGCCTGTTGCCGTGGCAGCCCTGGGCTGAGACCACAACGCTCTGGAGACCGAGGCCTCTCACATCTGCACGACTCTGGAGCAGCTGGATGTAACTCAAAAATAATTGCTTCCTCTGCAGTGTCCAGGAAAACATGATGTGAGTGCCATGTTCACGACTCCTCCCTGCAGGGAAGGAAACTAAATCAACATTTTACGGACATTTATCATCCACTGACTTTGTAGTCTTTTGTTTGCACTATCTGAGAGCAACACATAAGTTGGAGAAGGCGGGTTTGATGCGGCAAGGTACCAGACTTTTGTTGGCAGAGTGATGCACAACATGGGAACCTCGGTTTTCTTTTGAAGAACATGTAAGTGGTCAGCTGAAAGCGTGATTTGAAAAGTTCTATGACGTTTTTTCATCATGAACTCTGTCTGACCTCTCTAGGTGAAGGAGCAAACCAAACTTGATGGTTGTCAGTGTGTTGCCAGTACCGTGAGCGAAGCGGTGAACCCAGTAGTAGCCCAGGTCCACTCCCAAGAAGGCGAGCCACCAGGTCCAGGGCGAGTCCCAGGGCAGCTCCAGCAGGCGGAAGTGGTCCCAGACGTAAATGTAAGCCGACAGCTCACAGCCTCTCATCAGCAGCCTGGCGGAGGACAAAGAGTGTGTGCATTTATGCAGATGATCCCCGTTCACCTGATATGTTCAGAAATGAACATATTGTTTGATCAGTCAAATTATTAGATAAATCAGGAAGCTTTTTTGAATTATTTTTTAAATAAAGCGTTTCCGGCTGCATCTGTTTGGTTTCCGCAGTTCTTCAGTCTTCTATATCAGGGGTGTTGAATGATATTTCATCACCATTGTTACCATTAAAGAGCCGGTTACTCTTTGCTTTACAAAATCAGCGATGTTGTCAGATTTCCCGCTAGTTCCTGGACTCAGTTGGGAAATAAAAGTGAATTTTTGTCATTAAATCTCAAATTTCACAAAATAAAAAAGGTATAATTTGAAAGAAATATTTTAAAAAAATCAAATTTTGTTGAAAGAATTTTGCAAAAATTGAGATACTGAGACTTTTGTAAAATGTATATTTTCTTCTAAAAATATGAATATTTTGTCATATGTTTTTCTATAAATCATAAATGTCACAAAATTATATATTTTTAAACTTATTATTACATTTTTGTTGGAAAAAATACATTTTTTGCAATATTCTGACAAAAATACAAGTTGGAAAATTTTTAATTTTGTATTATTTCAACTTTTCATACAAACATCAAAAATTCTTGTTATATATAAAAAAAAAGTACATTTTACAAAAATTGCAAGTTTTGACAAAAAAATAGAAATTTTTTGTTGTAAAATCTTCTGCAAACGTTTCCTAAATCCTGACTTTCTGACATAAACCAGCTGCTCTGCACGTCAGTTCTTCCACTTTCTGATGTCAGAACTGAATCAAAGGTTTCCTCAGAAATGTTCTAGTTAGAAGTTTAGCATCATCTTTCTACGCTCTCACAGGCCAGATACGGTGAAGTGGCGGGCTGCATTTGGCTCGGGGGTCTTGAGTTTGACACATGTGCTCTATATGCTATAAAACTGGAACGCTATACATTTACCATGTACTGATAAAACAAATGATGAATGCCTTGAAGTGTCACCTACATGGAGGGGGTGGAAAGCAGAACGATGAACAGGGAAACAACACGTGGTTCAGGTATGTGGATGTCCCCTGGGTTCACAATCCACACAGAAGACGTAGAGGCCTTCACTGAACGCACCAAGTCAGTAGACAGCAGAGAGGATGCAGAAAACAACAAGCTGCCATTTCTGCACTGTGGCATAAATCCGAGGAGGATGGAAGTCTGAAAACCTACACACACAAACCAGTATCTGTGTTTTGGTTCCCACCACCCTCTGGGAATTAAACTGTCCATCATCAGAACTTAGTCTGAGAGACTCAGAAGGATCTTCTCTAAACACAACTTAAGTGGTCCACTTGAAACCTAAGACCATCCTCAGACAAAAACTGGTTCAACATAAGTAGGTCTTGATCTTTTCTCTCTTCTCTTTTTCAGGTTCTAACATGGTGATGATGTTCTCCCCCTTGCCTCCCAAACCTTCCATCTTCTGACCATCCTGGTGTTTACCTGTACCTGTCGACTGGATGTTACTGTGGGATGCTGCTGGTGTAGCAGACCTACAGTCCAACCCTCTGACCACCACATATTTATCTATTTTTATACCAGATATTTGTATATTTTTTGTACCTCTCCTCTCTGCTCTTCATCCTCTCTGAGCCGTCTCCCTCATGTCTTCCTTTACCCAGCTGGCTGTCAAGCATGTGGGTCCCCCTATAACTGATCCAGGTCCTGATCAAGGTTTCTTCCCAAAAGGGAGTTTTTTTTCTTTCCACAGTTAGTCTTTGCCATGTGTTCTGGGGTCATGTTCTGGGTTGCCTCAGAAGTGCCTAGAGACTTTGTTGTATATAGATGCTATATCAATAAATAAAATTAAATTGAATAAGGACAAGACACCTAAACAGAAGCTGAGTGGCGCTATGCAGTCCATGGACCTTTACATCAAATAAACTACACAACAACTTCATAAACACACAAACCAACTAACGCAGGAGAGCAGCTCATCAGCTCCTCCACCTGCATCTTCGGGATGAGAGACACTCTTTTGAGGACTGTCCACATTTTGGACAGAGAAGACAGGCGGTCTGAAAGGAGTTTAAAATAAATAAAATAAATAAATTTAAATAGACAAGACCTCAATTCGAAACACCTACAATACAGCTTCGCATTTCCTCCCCAGTTTCAGAACCATTCACATCACGTGACAAAAACCAGATAGGAGTGAGGGAGGGCTGCTGATTTGACTTCAGATTTCAGGAGCTTCCAAACTCTCCACCAGTCAGATTGAACTGGAAAAGTCTTCTAGATGGAAGGAGAAACGTCCTCAAGAACAAAGAAAAAGGAGTCCAGTTGTCTTGATTCAAACCTCTGAGAGTTACCATGACCGAGCTCAGACTGTAAACCGGCGCTCAGCAGCAGAGAGCTCAGTTCCAATAGGAGCATAACTGATGTTTCAACCATGAGCTCTTGGTTCTGGTACCAGCTCTGTTCGCACTCACGAGCCATGTCACACCTCTGTATCAACGCTGATTTGTTAAACCTGGTTCTGTTGCACTTAATCAGATCCGTTTGTCCAAATGCAAAACATTTTTTCCCATTTTCCCAGATGTCTGACTGATGTTTCCATACTATTTTTTTTAAAAGCACAAACTGTCCATAAAACCAGCTGGAGTTTTACCAATGGAAATTATGTTCTTGTTGTGGATGTTTTTACTGTGCTGAGGATTCCTGGTCCAACTGGAGAACACCACCTACCATGTGATGCAACTGTCTACTACATCATTAAAATGTGCTGTTTTAACAAACAAATTTCATGATTTTAGGACAAAAAGTAGCAATTATACAAAATTTTACAACTAAGTTATAATTTTATGTCAAGAACTTGCTTGTTTTTAAAATAATATTTTATGTTTAGATGTTATAAAATGATGTTTTACCAGAAAAAAAAAATTAATTCAATCAATTTAATATTTTGGGAAATTTGTGATTTCATGACAAAAAGTCATGATTGTACAACAAATGTGTGGTTTTACAAGGAAAAGTGTCAATCGTGCAAAGTTTATATGGTTTTTATAACAATAACGCGCAATTCCATGAAAGTTAATAATTTTACATCAAAAGTCACAATTTTGTAAAATTTGCTGTTATACAAAAACGTTCATGATTTTACAACAAAAAGTAAAAGTTACACAAAATTTACAACAAAACTTTATATTTTATGGCCATATATATCTATATATCATTTTATGACCAAGCCATTTACGACAAAAATTTGAGATTGAAAGACAAAAGGTCATAATTTTCTAAACCTGTTTTACAACAAAAGTTTATGCTTATATGACAAAAAGTCACATTTGTACTACAAAAGTCTTACAGTCTTTTACAAAAAAAGTATGGATCTTGCAAAGTTCATAAATTTACAACAAAAGATTTTTGGAAATTTCCAACGCAGCAAGGACAATTTCAGATTTTGTGGCAAAAGTTTAAACTTTGCAATAAAAAGTAATGATATTTTTGAAGTATGAGATTTGACAGCATTCTTTTAAAGAACAAAAAGTCATGATGTTGCAAAATCCCAAAAATCTGTGATTTAACGATAAAGAATTTGTATTTTGATTGCATACCTGAACCTAGCGGATGCTAAGAAAAGCATCAAAAGGACCAACATGTCCAAGTTCCTCGACTCCAAGTGTTTCTGTTTATTTTTTTCTTTTTTTTTCCCTTTCTCTAAATCAGCACATTCTGAATGAAGCAGGTTTGTCCTGTACTGATGTGACTCTGGGATGAAAGTTAAAATCACAACAACAGCAGCATTTTTCATTCAAAACACAAAACAGCTATTATAAGTATTTATACCTAAGTCATATTAAGTGATATGTAACCTTTTCAGTTGCTACATGTTGAACAGGAGGACGTAAACACTCACATCGGGAGTCTGGAAACAATTCCAGCAGATATGGAGGTGAGTCCATCACTGATGGTGACCACGGGCCCCCCGGTCTTCAGCACGCCCACCACAAGCTCCAGGACCATCAGCCCAACGAAGAATGGAGTGGCCTTCACACACATATGAAAAAAAAAAAGCATCACAGACACACAGACATACAATCATGACTCAGCACTGTTGAACGCTATGAAAACACGACTGTTTCAAGTCCACTGTTGCCTTTAGCAGTTGTGTCGAGTACAAGTATTTGCTTTGGCGGACGAGCTAAAAGCTTGCAGGACTTTCATGTTTTGTGGTCCATGATGTTTGTTTCGCTGTACGAGGCTGGAGCAGCAGGTCTAAAGCCACAATCATCTGGCAGATTGGAAAACATAAACATTTATTTGAACGGAGCGGCTCGCAAATGTTCAATCTTTTTTTTTTTTTCTTTTTTAAACAATGTCACATGGAAACCAAGCAAAATAAAACAAGAGACATTATGTCAGAATATGTAATTATGCTGATGCTCAAAGATAAAATGCCATTACATCTAGTAAACTCTGTAAGGTTCAGTTAGTTCTTCTGTTCCTATTCAGATAACCTTCCTTGATGTGCAGCTTTGGTTGTGAATTTTAATTCCAGGGTTTGTCTGAGGACAATGAAATCCCTCAAGAATAAAGGAGAGTTAAGATCTGAGGCTTCATGTCAAAAACCAGAAATCAATACATCATAATTCAGGTAGAGTCGTGTCAACAGCAGTCCTCCACCTGCCAGATCTGCTCAAGTTTAAAGATCAGGTCACACATCTTGATTTAGTCATAATTTCAAAAGGATACCACGCGCTTGCGCCATAGGCAAACATTTAAAATCAGCTAAATTTGACCAGGTGAATGTTTTTGTTGGTTGTTTTACTTCTGCATTTAATGTCATTAAACGAACTGCTGCAATGTGGAACATGTGGCTGCTCTATTTTTAGAAACTACACTACAAACATTTCATGCAATTTGAAATAAACTGATGCACAACATTAGTCCTTTTTTGATAGAGGAGCCCTCAGTTGTTTCTCAAACGTTCAAATCTAAGACCTCATTATAGAATTTATTTGTTTAGATTTAACAAGCTGAGTTCTGATGGGAGTTCAGTCAACATGTAAACCAAGTACAAAAAGTAAAGAAATTAGTGTTCTTTAGCCAAATTCTCTCCCAATGCCATATTATTTTTATATTATATATACAAATATATATATTCACATACACACAATTTCCATACATGGGTGTCAAATCTATCAATTGCTAAGGATGCGGGACATAGCTGAGATATACCAGCTCATTGGCTGCTGAATCACTCAGCACTTTATATGTTGACATCAGAGCACCAAACTTCTGCTGATACATGCAGTGCTCCCAAGTTAGCAACTTTATTGCTATATTTAGTATGCAGACCCCTCTAATGGGAAAAAAGCAACTAGCAACAAATCTAGTGACTTTTTCTGATGTTATTGGGACTTTTGGGGATGAATGAAATGGTCCTCCTTTGAGGGAACCTGAAGAGACAACACAACCCCTGATGGAGATATTTCAGCATATGAATACAATAATATAATTAGAGGTTAAAAAGATGATGCACTCGACTAAGATCATCTGGTTGTTCAACAGCCAATGAGCTACTAGATCTCAGCTACATCCCGCCTCCTCTGCTGTTGACTGATGTATCGCCGATTTGAAAACAGATGGTTTTGGAACTAATAGCAGAAAACAAAAGTGCAACAAAGAAAGATGATTGAACTCTTGGTTACAATTTCTGGATTTTAGTTGTCAGATTTTGGATTCAGATTCTTAAATTTTATTTTCGCTTCCACAATACATCACACTCTGAACTGAGGCAAATGATAGTTCCTGGTGTTTGCTCGGTGCCAGCAGCGATAGGCTCCAAGATAGTAAACACACCTTTAACAGGATAAACATTAATACAAGTCTAATTATAGTATATAAATGGATAAATACAGTCAAAGTACATTTTCAGCACCAAGTTCCTTACAATCAATTTTAAAACATTATTTGGCAGTCCAGCTAAAGGGTGATGATAGGTAATAAAGATTAGTGTTTATCATTACTTCCCTTTTTAATTTAATTTAATATCCTGTAACAAAGCCATTCCAATAAAGTTTAGTATACAGAGCACCCTTACACATTCATGGGGCCATAAGAAAAACTATGAACAGAGACAATTTCTTAGTTGCAACACACATGGCAGATGAATGATTTTTCTTTCCCTGCAGTGACAGGAGCAGTTGCTATATCTTTATAAGCAAATGTGGACAGTGCATTTTTAAATTATTACTGTTTGGCAGGTACTCGTGCGCTCAGCATGACCTGAGGTCCCACCAGAAGCATTTTAGGAGCAGAGTACCTCTGTGCACTGCCTGATCTGCTGGATTCGTGAGTTTGTGGGTTCACCTGAATGTTTACAGCTCACATGAGAGTCACAGAGTAATCTGCTCATTTAAAGACATGTTTCCCTCCATGTCTTGTCCTCTCTGCGATTATCCTTATAAAAAAAAGGACAGGGAGTGTTAAGGAATCTCTCCTCATACGCGATTTAAGATGACTCAGCTGCAGCTGAACATCAACTTCTGTAGTATGTGCATATCTGTTATTGATAATGGTGACATCTGCATTGATTTCATGCGCAGCTTCGTTGCCGTTTGTGCACCACGGTAGACATTTAGGTTGAGACACCCACTTTGGTGCAGCTGTTGTGCAACACCGACTCAATAGTCCCAACAATAGTTACACCAAAAGCCAAAAAAAAAAAAAAATCCAACATTGTGTGTTAAGGATTATGCAGCACAATGGGTTTCGCATGACTGACAGTTAAAGCAACTTGAGTCAGTTTTCTTGACTTAGTCATCTTGTTAATTATTATCTCCACATATTTACTGTTGGTGATCAATATAGAAGCTTTGATGTAGCCGATTTCTGTCCCATCTTGTGTTCTTTTCATCCATTTCCCAACTTCTGCCAAAACCAGTGGTCTCTCTTTCCTTGACCTGCTGTCTCGTGTACTTCATCAGTGCTTTCCTGTGCTGCTACCAACATATCAGTCACTCTTATTCTCCCTTATCAACGGCTGCCAAATTACTGGACTAACTAATGCACCATCTCTCCAAACTAAACCACAGGTGGTCCACTACAGGTGGTCTTAATGTAATTACTTACAGTGTTGTTGTGAGTTAAGTTATGGGGAATTAGTGCCATCTTTGACACTATCGAAAGCTTTCTTATTTTGAATCTCAAAGAAGGAAATATTCAGTTAACGTCAGTTAAATGTCTATCGCTGTGTCTCCTGTTTGACTGGCGCTGTGCTGCTGGAAGCCTCATTTCCCTGAGGTAACCTCCCCAAGGCATTAATAAAGTTCAATTTATTTATTAATTATTATTTGGATCCCCATTAGCAGCTGCTGTGCACCTAAAGGTCCATACATATGTATTACTTATTAACTTTTTACCACATATTACAATATACAACTGTGTTTGTGTTTTTTAGGTGACATAACTATACATACAGCTCTTGAAGTTGTGAAGATATACTCAGGATGAAGAGGATAGGCGATATATCCTTCCATCTATCCATCCATCCATCCCTCTGTTCAGCAACCTCCTCCAGCTCTTCCAAGAGGACACCAAGGCGTTCCCAGACCAGCCAAGATATAATTTCTCCTGTGTCCTCGGTCTGCCTTGAGGCCTTCTCCCAGTTGGACATGAATGAAACACCTCCCCAGAGAGACGTACAGCCACCATATGGAGGAAACTTATATCCACAGTCTCATTCTTTTGGTTACTATCCACAGTTCATGACCACAAGTGAGGGCGGGAACAAAGATCAATCAGTAAACAGAGAGCATTGCCTTTTGACTCATCACAACACAACAGGGGTTTCATTTATAACCGCTGCGTATGTACTAAATGAGCGGACAGCGGAAACTGGTGACGCAGATGGTGAGGTGGGGAACTGAAGCTACACTGCATCATGACTCCTCTCAGGCATTTCATTTTATTCCATATCAAACTGTCATCATAAATAGACTTCAGCATCAGTAGTAAAAACCACGGTGTTAATTATGCTATAAGGAGCATAAGGACCTTTCAAATAAATAAAAATAAGGTCTATAAACCAACTTAAACCTCAAATCAAAGTCCGCACAACGTTTCATCAAAGTTTTCTCTCTGTCACATCCTCTCCCCGATGATCACCAGGGTGATGTGTACCACAAGTTAACACATAAATTGTAACAAGGTGTGAGGCAATCAGACTGATTGCTGTAAACATTTAAATACCGTGGTGACTCTCCTGCGTAATGCGCGATGGATGCATTAGCACTGCTGGAAGGCCTTGCAAATCGGAGAAATAAGAGGGAATGCGTTTTCACAAATCAACAAGATTACCTGGCCCAAGATGATGACTGGCTAATATGCCAATTTAGGTGCTGTTTACACAATAACGCTTGGGGATGAAAAACGCAAAACATTTTATCAGATGTCTATATTGTTGGCAGCAGCATTTAAGGGGATTGGAAATGCAAAAAAACGAAACTACCTTCCAGAGTGGAAATCTTAAAAAAACGCTCCACTCTCACATCACCATCTAAACAATTGACAAAGCAAAAGTGCGTTTCCTCCTCACATAGGATTTAGCTATACTACTGGGGAAATGTAGCCCATATGTCTGTATATTTAGTTTGGCAGGACTCCCAGTCCACGTTTTCATGCGCTTTTGTAGTCTAACGTTATGTTCAGCAACAGCTCTACCTCAGGGCTGCCAACTCACGCAAGCGTGCGAGACACAGACATGGCTGAAGACCTGAAGACAGTCAAATGTGTGTGTCTCGCGCTCATTGTGTGGTAGTGTCAACCCTGTCTACCTCCTTGTCTGTCCAGACAAAACTGTAAGTTTAACGCATTGTTTCATCATGTTGTTTCTCTTCATTATTGTATTTTGCGCTAGGAGTGAACAGGAAGAAGAGAAGTAGAAAGGTTGTACACAGGCGCTTGGTCTTGGTGGTGGTGCCACCTAGCCACCTGGCGGGCATATTGCACTGGTAAATAGGGAATGTCACACATTTTTGCATGTCCATCTGCACACAGATTTTCCTCCAAAAACGCCCGTCTAAACGCAGAGTTAAATGTGAGAACGAAACAGAGGGGTCAGACTGTTTCCATCTGAAGTGGGCCTTAGACTCCCTACAGCTTTACTCTGTGCTGAACTGGGCCCAGTATTAGAGAGACTGATCCACCAGACCCACGCCATCCCTGTTCAAATACAGGTGTTGAACACTCCGGGATTCCTGGCAAATTAGCCGACAGGTATGTGTTTAACATAATCAACAATTATTTAATTCTCTGCCTGAAGCCACTTTTAGAAACAACATAATTCTGCGAAATCCATAGGTCTGGAATATTGCAGCCAGCACCAAACACAATGATGCCTTCCTCCTGAATGGTGTTGTTAATATGAGTCAATACATCATATTTCCTGACACTGTGGGACAACAGGCGAACATTAAAAGGCAGTTTGCAGCAATGTTCAGTTAGATCCTACGCAATGTTTTAAATATGAAAGTCTCAAGAGGAATTTAACTAAAGAGCATGACATATCAGACATAACGCCACACAAATTACTCAGTAATGTTCTAATTTCTTTCAGTTCATCGATTGTTTCTCTCTGATTTTGCAGAAAAGTATTCATCAGCACCCGTCCTCCTCCAGACGTATCATGTGCTTTGGGCGTGGTTGCGTGGTCTCCATGGTTACCACTGTTAACTAATAACATTGATCAGCTGGCTCATTTAAATACACATTGACATTCATGAGGTGCTTATGCTGACTAGTGCACTTTAGCCCAAGACAAATTTCCCCGTGTGGGACAATAAAATATATCTCATCTCATCTACGTAATGTTTTATAAATGAGCCCCTTGGTGAGGTAATGCACCATCAGTCAAAAGTTTGGACACACCTTCTCATTTACTGGTTTTATTTCTTTATTTTCATGACTATTTACATTGTACATTGTCACTGAAGGCATGAAAACTGAAGTTTGAGGAATCTGAAATATAAAATATATTTAGAGTTCTTTCACAGTTTTTGTTTGCTACATAATTGCATATATTTTGATTCATAGTTTTGATGTCTACAGTATGTATCTATCTACCATGCAGAAAGTAATAAAAATAAAGAAGAACCATTGAATGAGAAGGTGTGTCCAAACCTTTGACTGGTAGTGTACCTCACACATAATTATGATTGAAAGAATGGCAGAGCCTTTAGTTATCAAGCTTTCTATTATTGTGTCCCCTCTTCACATTTAAGGTTAGGCTTAAGACCTTCTTTAATTAAGCCTTTAACTCTCCATTTCCTAGTTATGCTGTAATAGGCTAACCCTGCATTCACACCAAAAGCTTCACAAACGTCATAAGCAGCCGGCAGCCATTCATTTTCAATGATCGCTTGCTACAAAGGGCATCTGGCGCATCGGCAGCAGCGAGTGGCGAGATGCCACTCGCAAAAAACATGGTTCTTTTGGGTTCTACCATGGTGATGTTGGGTCCTGCCATGGTGATGTTGGGTCCTACCATATGACAGCAACACAGTAGTTCAGAGATCATCACTGACACTTCACAGCTTGAAGGTTCAGCTGGATCATAGTTCAGCTGATCTTTCTGTGCATTTCTAAGTTCTTCCTGTGTCTGCGTAGGTTTTACCCAGGTACTCGGATTTCCTCCTATCCCAAAGACATGCCCTTTAGGCTGTTAACACAAAATTCTGCTTAAGTGTAATTTACATAAATTATAATGTAATATGACTGATGGAAGTAATTATAATAAAAATAGGAGTAATTTGGTTCATTATGTAGGTCAGTGTAGTTGATGTGTGTGTCAGTGAGACATGTGTTGTAAAAGTGCTTTGAGTGGTCCTTGGACTAGAAATTAGATATATTAAGTATGTTGTGCCAAAAAGAGGCTGCTCACTTGCATTGTCATTGATCATCCTTCCATGTCTTCTTCATCTGCACTTTCTTCTAACTCCTTACTGACTTCATGGCAGCTGTTTACTTGATGCTGACTTCCTTAACATGGAATGAGGACTTCTTTAATTACTTCCAATTTCAGATTTTTTTCTAAGTGTAAATCTGTTTGATTAATTACTGCCAAACAGAAAATGGCTTTTCTGTCGCAGTTTACCATTATCACTTTCTCCACTCTTAAACGGCCCTTTCATTTTTGCTTCCACACCACGACTCATTTTTATCACCGGTGTGTAATGCCACATCATTTGTACAAAAAGACATAGACCAGAAGTACAAAGTTGCAGTCTGTTGCCATGGTAATCTTCTCTTTATTTTGTGAAATGTTTGTGTAAAAGAAATGACAATCTCTGTAGTGGAATGTGAAAAATGTCTCACTCGTTATTTTACTATTTGTTTTATGAACCTGCAACAGTGGCTGCCTGGTTGAGCTTACTGACGTATTACACAAGATAACCTGCGTTTGGGGGTCATTAAGGTTCTAATTTCTGAAAGAGGGCTAAACGAGCAGTAATGCCACACAGCATCCGTATCCAGGACTTTCAGGTTCGATCCATGAAACACCATCTGACCAACCAGCTGAACCCCACTGCTGACTCATTCTACAAATGACAGTAGAAAAAAACAAAAAACGGGTTTTTTTTGTGGAAAACCGTCCATTTGTGAGTGTTTTTCCCCCTTTGGTTGGGGGTGTTTTGAAAAAAAAAAAAAAAAAAGGATGTCTTATTTGGCTTTATAT
>JBAMYA010000008.1:18878201-18899290 GCA_037176975.1 Arrhamphus sclerolepis
TATATATATATTTACATAATATTCTTTTAAAAAAATAAAAATTCCAAGCATACTGTTCCAACTTTGAAAAACTGGTTAAAACCTATTTGTTTGTTTTTAACAACAATTTAACATTTTTCCTTGTGATGAGCTGCAATTTTGTTATACTGAAATGCAAAGATGCAGTTTTGTTTTTTTGTAACACAAATGAGCAACAAATAACATTTAAGCAGGACACTGAGAAGATATTGAGTTAGTTTATGAATAGATTTGACATGTGACCGACTAAACTACTTAATTTCCATGTTTCTAATATAATATTTTCAGTCTGGTGTGGTTGGTAAAGTGGTGGTACTGGTTAATATGGGTTTGTGGAAAGGGAGACAGAGCATCACAGTAATTCAATTTAAATTATAAGAGGCTGCACGCACCTGCTGCACATATTGAGGAACTTCTTCCACCTTCTCAAAGGATGATTCGTTGGGTGTGAGCATGAAAAACATGGCCCGCACACCTCTGGACACCGAACCGGATTCCATTTTTAACGACCCGTTTACCTGCACAGGTGTTAAAATCTCACATCAGCAGGGGAAAAGGGATTTGCGCTTATCGTCTCTGTCCTCTGTAGTAAAAAACAAAACAAACAAACAAACAAAAAAAAAACTAAGCAAAACAAAAACAAAAGTAGGTCAGATGTGACTTGGAGCCCGCAACAAAGTTCTGACAGGGAGGGAACCGACTCCGGGACGGTTTTAAACGCCCCCCTGACACCGGAACCGATCGGTGATCAATAATCCCATTTCCAGGAGAGTAGCTCACCTTTGGCCAAAGAGGTCCTTGACAACGTCGCGACATCACTTTATCTCGCGAGAGTTTGAGAGGCGACTCTGAACAGAACTGGTTGTAGCCGGTTCCATGTGGGCAGAAATAATAATGATAACAAATCCGGCCATCACTTCATTTTGTCTGGACAGCGACAGCATGCAAAAACAAATCATACAACTACAACATTTCTGAGGGAATTTCGATCCCACTGCCAGAGTCAGTACTGACAACAAAAAGTTGAGTTACTGAGGTGGAGAGCATCTGGTTTACGTCAAAAAGCCATGAAATTAGATTTTTTTTTTTGTCAAATATCAGGCATTTTGTAAAACTTAACATTCTTATAACAAAAATATGAGATTTTAGGACAAAATTATAGTTGAAATCATGAGTTGAAATTATACTAAATTTGCAGTTTTATGACTGGTGTAATTTTATGTATGAATTTTTTAAAAAGTTTATATTGTCCAACAAAAAAAAATTCTATTTTGTGATTGCACTATTAAAAAACTGAAAAAGATGAAGGAAAATAATCTTATTACTAAATTCCCGATTATACAGAAATAAATACATTTTTGTGAGAACTGACATTTTTTTTTTTTTTTTATGTTTTTAATTTATGACAGAGTCCAGGAACTAGTGGGAAATCTGACAACATAGCTGACTGAGAAAGTAAAGACTAACTGTACCTTTAACTGTAACCATGGCGATGATGTTGATGGAACAGAGTTTGGCACCCCTGTTGTAGATATTGATCTGAACCTCCGTCTATCTACATAAGTAGTCTCATATTTCATTTTGCATTTTCAGAAGTAAAATTAAGATTTCACCAGTCAGATACAGTGTTTTATGTAGTCTTTACTATCTCAGACAATAGTTCAAATTTGTGGTTTCATTCAGGACCTGTGGCCTCAATGTTCCAAAAAGCTTCTTCATCGATGTCAAAGCAAGTCTTTCATGATGCTCAAAACACACTCAACAAATGTAATTTCCAACCATTAGCGTTCTTTATCTGCAGCACAGCAGTCACAAACATCATTTGGTACTTTCTAAAGCCTACAGAGAAACCTGCCGTTTCGGAAAGTAGCGTGACTCTTAATGCGACTACCATCTGGTGACAGCGCACACCGTACAGCGGAAAATAAACACTCCGCGGGTGACTAAGGAGGCGGCCTGTAATCTGCCCACATAATCAGAAGTCCAAAATGCAAAATAAACCAGCTACTGATTGAGCGAACAGAGTTTAGTTACCTAATATTATGCAGCCGGTGTCAAAAACAGAGCAAATCCCCACTGACTCCAACATTAAATCGCTCAGCTTTACAGCAGAAATAAACATAATTGCAGCCTGATACAAAAAAAAGTTTTATAGTTAGATTTTACATCCATGACAACTCTGAAGGGACAGGTTTCTTTATTTTATTTTTTGTATGACACCAGTTAAATTTATGTAAAGCTACAAAATTTAAGGCAACTGACCAATCAAATGGCTGGATGCTAATTTGTGTTCAAGGTTTTACAAAATGGCAGGAAAATTTTATAGCCAAAAAATGGTCGTGGTTAGTTGGGTTAGACCTGCAACTTCTAAAGTCTGATTTATGCATCTGTGTAGCAGCTACATACATACGCCCCATGTACCGTCTCTGCTGTTTATACTTCTGCATTATTGTTTGCATATTCCACCACCAACCACTAGATGGCCGTGTGGGTTCATTTTCTGCAGCACTGTTGTTTTGTTTTGTTTACTTCCTGTATGTAGCTAAGACATAGCAATGGAGCAAATAAAGTACAGTTTAAGCGAGTGATGATAAATGTTGCGCATCAGTCGTTTTAACATACATTTCAGCAAACTATTGTTCTACCCAACTTGAAACTGACAAAGAAAACATAGCAGTGGGAAATTCGAAGGTGAAGAAGAACAAATCTACCAATCACATTTCTTGCAGTCTGTGTCAATGCGACACCTAGTTTCATTTGGAGAGAGGTGCACATTAGACCACGCCAGTAGCAATATGATGTAGGGTTCGCACATATATTCCTTCTCAGAAGGAAGGGGGGAGGAAATAAGGTGGTGGGGTGTGGGGATTCTACCAGTTACAGTTCACAAAAATGTAGACATGTCTTGTTATAGCTCCACGTATTGGTAACATGGGTCATTTTACTTGCATGAGACAAAGAACCTACAGTGTTTGCTGGCCATCATGTTATGTTGGAGAAAAAGTATATTAATCCTGACAAAAAACAAAAAGGATTCACAGACATTTGCACAATTTTACAAAAACTAAAATCAGAATCATGAGTGAACAGTTTGACATGAAGTCAGTTGGAGCGTGCGAGTTTAAACTAATTTGAGGACAAGTTTTAAAAAGAGAAAGTGACATGATGAGATGAAGGGCAGACTAACCAAATACTCTATCTGCCATTTAATGGACAAGTGGTAAGGAGAGGTAGCTGGAAGAAGACCCGAGACCACAGGTGAGAAGTAGATCAATGAGGGAACTGCAGAAATGACCAATGAGAGTGAACTTGAATTTCATCTTTGAGTGAGGCTTTAGGTGAATAATGATACATTGTTTGAAATATCAGACTGAAATGACAACATGCTGGCCAGACTCTCAACCTGAGAATTGTTAATGACAATGGAAAACCTGACCAGGTTTGTGAAGGTTGATTTAGTACCAAAGAGGACAACGTTGGTTTTATCACTCTTGAGTTTGAGAAAGTTGCAGCAGAACAAGGCCTTGATTTCATCTTGTTAATCTTGTTCAGCATATTTGTTTCCTGACTTTGCTCTTCTGGGTCACCACATGTTCTTTCCTAATATTCCAAGACTGTATCTTCACCACTGAGAGATGATGCATGGATGTTGTAAACATGTGGAGGTGGAACAGCTGCTGACTTTGTTGTTCTTACTATTGACTGTTAAGAAGTTAGTCAGCTACCTACATGTGCAAGAGGAAATCTGCAGCAAAGGTTATTTCAGTCTGATTTTACTGGTGAATGCATGTCCATTCCCATTTGTGGCAGTGTGGTGTGGACAGAGATCCTTTCCAACCCTAATGTGGTTCCAGATAATAAATAAAATAAATAAATAAATGGCATTTTAAAACAAAAACATACTAATGTGGATGTAGCCTCAGCCCCCTAGAGACAATAACAACACATAAAGACTGTATTTTTACAGTGGCTTTGCAGTTATAACACATTTAAGTATGGACTGGTAAACTGTTTACTCTATGCATGTTTTAGGTAATTTGTTAAGTGTTTCATCTGTCTCTTTTCCAATGTGTGTTGACTGCAGGTAGTGCAGTCGCCTCACAGCTAGAAGGTCCTGGGTTCAACTCCCACAGGGGACGCTGTGGGTGCTGGGGGGGGGTGTTTGTCGCTCCGCATCAGCACCAACACCCCGGGTGAGGCTGGTAAAAGGGCCTTTCTGTGTGGAGTTTGCATGTTCTCCCCGTGTTCCCTTGGGCAGCTAATGCTACCCTCACAAAGTCCTGGGCCTTCACATTGTCCCTGACCAGCCGGTGCACCTGAGGGAGCGTGGACCTGGTAAAACTGGTTTGTGCAGAAAAAAATTTCCTTTGTGCTGCTTTACCTTTCAAGATATAACAGGATTATTATGAGACGATGACAAATATCTGGTTAAAAAAGAAAAAAAAAAATGTAAATATATGGTGGTCGGAGGGTTGGACTGCAGGTCGGCAGGCAAGGGGTAACACAACATCAACATCCAGTTGTTTCCTGCTCGTTCTAGTCTTAAGTGAACTGTTTTTTTGGCAGCGTTCCCAGATGCAATGGCCACGTTAATGTTCCAGTTTTCATATCTCATCTAACTTCAACACAAATAAAACATGAAACCTTCAGTGTCAGCATGAGTCCGTAGAAAGACTGAATCTTGAATGAATGTAGTGACCTTAAATACTGACTTAACAAGCTTTCTGTCCTCCAGTGTACTTGCCATCATTCTTACACTTCTGCAAAACTTCATGAAGAATTAAACTCTAAATTGGTTTGTATAAAAATGAATCAGAACAAAAACCCCTACACAATGAATATATTATGTACTTTCATGCTGTCCCATCAAGCACCTGTTAAAACCTTTGCATCATAATGGTTTATTCTTGTTCAGAAATTACACATAATTACACATCTTGTAGTAATTTTTTTTTTTTGAACAGATGGATTTTTCTTATAAGTCAGAAGAAACAGCCCTCCCATGTTAAGTTCAACACTATACATCATCATTGAAATCAAGTACCTACATTTAAATGAGTTCTTACATGTGTGCTTTGTGCACATAGTTTATAGATTTGGTTTAGGTACATAGGTAAAGGAAAGAATTAAAAATAAAAACTGCTCACAGTAGACCACTGTGAGCAGTTTGGGGTTGATCTGGAAGGGTTTCAGAGGTGTAGCGAAGGTGAAGCAGGTATCTTCACCCACTGGTTGAGGCCCGAGGGCGATAGAGACCCAGAGGACACCAGCTGGTCTCTGGCTCATCAACTTTCAACTCTTACAGAAGCTGGGTCAAGAGGCTTTCACCTCGGATCGTTTCTGGATCATTCCAAATTGGCTAAGTGGACCAACATTTGAAACGAGTGCACTTTCATTCCACTTATGCTCATCATACGCTTAAACAGTATTAGACTGTACATTTCACGTCTTGCACATGTAATAGCTAGCCTGTTATTTACTTGTAACATAGCCTGTAAATCTGTTTTTGTGTGATTTAGCTTGTCCATTTCATAGCCTGAACATTTAAAATCTTAGTCTACGATTATTTATTTATAGGAAGGCCTGTACATATATTAGTATGTTGTACCTTCACCTATTAGCCAGACGATCCAGGTGCAGCTTTGACTGGGAACAGTTTGGACTGTCTCGTCGAGTGTAAGCATCAGTGCTCGTTTCCCACTTTGGCTGTGACTTGAGTCGTGTCATTGAACTAAAGTGAGGCCATACTTGATTTGTACAGAAATGGATAATTTCTCTATTTTTAAGACCATCTTTGTGCCTACTTTTTGCATGTTTAAACCCTATTCTTTCACCTTTGCTGTTGTAACAAGGAAATTTCCCACAAGTGGGATTAATGAAAGTCTTGTCTTATCTCATTTGATTATTGCAAATAAATTCTGAGTCTGTTTGGTTAAGACAGGAAAAAATTCTCATTAGTCCACACATCTGTGACATAGTAATGTCACAATAACAGCACAGATTTTCAGATGGTTAATGCTTTACTTTTCCTGTTATTTTGTATCAGGAAGGTTTCATAGGATGCGATCCCAGCCTATAAACATGTTATAGATACAGTTTGTTCTTTCCATGAATAATTTTTTTGCTTTCTTTTGTCCCCAACACTGTACTTTTTTCCTGCCAAACACTAACCAACGGCAAAGTTGAAAAGTGAATGGGTGGGCCTCAATCTCAGTTCTCTGGCACGACAGTCCGCTCCAAAAACGTAGGCGTGCTGTGATGTTTAAAAGGCAGATTTAGAAGTAATTTCACACTGTTCTTTCCTTTATTCTACAAAGTTTTGCACTGTTGACCAACATAGATGCAGGCGTGAGGCTGCAGTCATGTGACCCATAGACTTGTACAGTGAGCTTTGAAGACCAGTTCTCTTTGAACTGCAAGGAGCCATGTTGCAAAGCTGTCAAAGCCATCGGCAGAGCCAATGGGTAGCTGTCATTTAAGCATGTCAAATGACCACCAGGCATCTGATTGGGTCAGCTTTATTGCTTAATATAAATCTGATGTGGTCCCAAAATAATGCACCGACCCGTACAGTTGTCATGGATGTAATATATAACCACAGATGAAAAGAAAAAAAAAATTAATTGTGCTGCAAAGTTGTCACTTATAACATAGGGCCCAATGGGTCTGTTTAGGGGCCAGCACCTAGTGGTCAGCGGAGGAACTGCAACAAAACGTACTTCCAGGATGAAATTCAACTGGCACAGTTGCTGATTGGTTTGGGTCAACTGCATTTTTAATGGGGTCGTCACGTTGTTCGAGAGCAGGGTTTTGTTTTTGTTTTTTTAGAGGATCCGACACTGGTCTTAATGGTAAGTCCAAACATCAGTTCTTGCTTAAAACACTCATCTAACCTCTGGGTTTTTTTATTGTTTTTTTTTTTGTTTGTTTTTTTTAACCACATGTATTTATATCAGGAGAGCACACACAAACGTTTTAATGGTTCTTGCTGCCTCGAAGATGATCTGTAACTTGGCTTAACCCTTAGAACTCAGTGTTCATGCTTTTTTTTTAACTACATTAAAACATATAGAGGCTACAAGAATGTTCAATATAAAGTCTTATATCCTTTTTTCAATCTGATGATTTTTCTCCTCATTTTCACAAACTATATGAACACACCTGAGCAAAAAAGGACTGATTTTTTTTTTTTTAATCTAAATTTCTATCACCAATAAAATGTCACAGTTCAAGGTTCACTTAGCTCATTTTTGTGGACAAGAAGAAAGGAAATACTGTCTATTTTGTGAGTTCTGCACAATTGTTAGCTATGTCTGGTTTAAAAACAATTTGGCATATGAAATTAATCATAAGTTTGACAAGACAACACACAGAAAGACGAAAAAAGACATTTTGTAAGACCGAAACAATATCCATATTACAAGTTGTCTATTATTTCCACTGCAGTTTACCGAGGGTGCACTTCCAGCACAAATCTGTGCTACTGGAGCTCTAAGGGTGAAATAAAAACTAAAACAATAAAGAGGTAAATCAATAAAAGGACCACCTACAGTAATCAAAATTAAAAATCTCAACTTAAATTTTTGATTAACCTCAATACATTCGCAAATGTGGACATTCCAGATGAAATACACTTACCGTTCCTTAATTCAGCAGGTGAGATTGAGGATTTTTATAGGAGTTGACTGCTGCAGGTGAAGCAGGATGTGAGTCTGCTGCAACAAATAGCCTCATCTGGGAATGTTTAACGCCCAGTGAAAAAAGGTGAGTGAATATTCTGCAGTGAACTGCAGTTGCAGTATAAGAGGGAAAAAAAAAAGAAGAAAAACTGGATCAAATTCGCTCTGTGGGTTACGACTGGGGGAGCAAGAAAAAAAATTAAAAACCTCAGATGCTGTGTGAGGTTCCTCTAAAAGAAATTAGAATGCACAATCACAACGTGCTGAAAGACGAGATCAAGTCACGAAATTATTTTCAACTGGATTCTGTAACCGAATCCCGTCCTTTGTGGGTTCTCTTGAGTCTTGGCAGGCGTCCCTGACCATGCCCCCCCACCCCAAGGCTAAGGTGAATTTAACATGCACCCCCACATCACCAGCTTTCTTCACTCCGCAACGCTTAATTTATTTCACCCCTAACGTCGTGGAATACACATTCATCACTGTGGATTCACATGGATGGATAGCTGCAAAGATGAATGGAAGAAAAAAAGAAAAAAGGAAAGCTATTCATAAAGAAACTCCATGAACCACTGGTTAAGTTTTATTCAAACTGCATCTGTCCCTGAAAAGATTTGATAAAAAGACTCAGATCTGTTTGCAAAATGTCATCCTTGGGCAGGGGAGGTGTCAGCTGGAGAGCTGTCAGTGTTTTATTGCTGCATGAGCTGAAAAAACTGGATATAGGTATCGTTATGGTAAGACAATACTGAGAATTATTTACACATCATTTATATTAGCAAGGCAAATTAAGAATTCCTGGCACTTGATCGGGATCAATGACTCAATTACACCGAAATTTACATTTTGTACAGTAGAAACCAAATTGAGCTGCAGACTGTTTAAGTTCAACAGTGCAAATAAAAAGCCTCAGCCTGCTTCTCTTAAGACACAACGACATGGAATGTTAACGTTTCAGCTAGATATGATATCCAAAATACACTGTAATATTCAGCAACCAAGTTATCACATTTCATTTCATTATTTATAATATCCTCTCTTCTTGTTTTTTCTTTTTTTTTGACCCAATGGTGCTCATGCGCTCAGTTCTTTGAAAGTAAACCATCTGTGTTTGTAGATTTTTTTTAGCATCGTTGTATGACGATGGCGAATCAGCAAACAGCAGTCCTTCTAAGGAAGGTCCTGAGGCAGAGGCAGGGCCCACACTCTGTGGGGTGGGGGGGGTAGGGGGGATGGACGGGGGACGGGGAGGTGCAGGGGTGTGTGTGTGCGTGCGTGCGTGTGTGTGCATCATAAGTGAGCGTGCTCAGAACTCTGGTCGCTGTCGTGACTGTCCTCGTTGGCTAAGGAGTCCGTCGAGTGGTGGAGCGCCGCGATGCCAGAGAACTCCGACGGCAGCAGCGTTCCCTTTTTCACGTTCACCAGTTCTTTCTCTCGCGCCGCCGCCCCCTGCTGGCCACCTTTCACCCTTTTCCACTTCATCCTCCTGTTCTGGAACCACACCTTCACCTACATGGGGGGGAGGGGGGGTGGGGGGAGTTAAGCAGACAGAAAATGTTAAATTCGGTTGCCCTCGACCCACAAAGATATCACCTTCTTTTAAAGTTTGGGCGCTCTTCCATAGCTGCTCCATCTGCCACCTGGCGTCTACGTGCTTTTCCCTGACTCTGCAGCTTTCAAGCGTCTCCCAGTTTGATGATCAAGCTGTTGCTTAAAAAGGGTTTACACGTCAAAGAAGCAGCAGAGCGTCTCCCTGAGTGTCGACACATGTGACTCAGAGGGGGCACAGGAGGCCGAGCTCGCCCTCGCTCCCCCCCCCACGCCAAACGCAGGGTGGGGTGGGTTTATTTTTGGGGAGCATCATTCCGAAGGGACTGGGCAGTCACATGGTCAGGAAGTTAGTGGACAGGCACAAACATTTGCATTAAACGTCAGGGAGCGTGTGCTGTACCACCACGGGTTCTTTTACAGGTCTCGGGGCCTTTTCTGAAAGCAGGAGAGGGTGATAACTGCAGCATTGGCGCACTTATTTATGGATCAAATATCAACCAAGACATCTTATTTTCAAGTCCAGCAGACACACATACACCATTACCACTGAGCAGTGTACCTGAACTGCTTGACATTACACCTCAGCATTACTGTTGGTGGAGAGAACACATATCTAAAGGCTAAATATTTATTTTTTTACACCTCACAGGCACCTCAATGCATTTAAACAACAATTAACACACTATTGATAAAAAAAAAGACGCACATAAGAATCAAAAAGAGCTCAGGCTTTGTGTGTTTTAAGGTTGTTAGTGAACCCTCCTAGAGGTTAAACTGCATTAAAATTTGTTTGGAAGACTTTAATGTCTATTTTAATGTGTCCCTCTAGTCTACTTAGCACTAACTATACCTGGCCTATTTGTAGCTCAGGGATCTAAATCAACATTTACTATTTAAACCAACTTTATTGTGCATTCAAACTGGTTTAAACTCCAAGAATGCAGGATGTTCCAGACTGACGCTCCCCTGCTGCCATCTTTTAAAGTGTTCCAGTTTTCACAGTCTACAGAGACGTAAAAACATCCATCAGATTTCTCCGAGCAGCTCACGCAGCATAAATCAAGCGACGTGGCCAACTGTTCGTATATATATTGCCAGTATTTACCTCACAGTCTCTCCCGCTGAGGGCTACACACGGCATATGCTGCTGGAGATGGAGAAGTTTAATTGCAGAAATCTGGGAGCGGGCTGTGGAGGATTTCAGGTGTAACCCTGCGTTTTGGTGGCCATGTGGGCCTGAAGAGAGTTTCAGAAACTTTTGTAATCTGAACCAAAGGCAAAGCGTTACCTGAAGCCTTTATGGTGCATTTGACATTTTTCAAGCTATTGTTTACAGGTGCTTTCAGACTGAGGAGTGAGAATTCACAGTACTGTGAAAATCATTTAAAACACACCTGCGCGTCTCTTTTATCCGCGGACTTTTCAAAGAAGGCATCTGAATCTCTTTAAGCTGCACTGGGAAGTGTTGAACATTTTAAGAGTTAAGATTTAAATTTAAGAGTTGAACTTTTCTTAAACACTGTTTTTTTCCCCCCAGATTAGTTCATGACTTTAGATTGTCAGATTTAGAAACAAAGAACGATTTAAGGCATGATGTTTAAATTAAATACTTTTCAGTTTGAAATCACCTCTTATAAAAGTTGGGTTATCTATTCTATTAATGCAATATAAATAATGTTACCACATCCCATCATTTTTTAAAAATATATAGTAACAGCATATTATATATGTGTGTGTGTGTGTTTATGCATATATATATATATATACATATTATCAGATGTTGTGCAGTCATACCTTTAATTGCATAAAGCTGCAGAAATATAATATGCAACTCTATTTGAAATATAAGCGATGTCCCCCCTTTTCACATTGTTTTCACTATTCTGGGAGGTGGAAAAAAAGAGGGGATCTGATTTTACGCCTTTCAGAGAAATGCATGGAGACCAGGAAAAGATGGAAATGTTCCACAATGAAAGGCCAGTATGCAAGGGTCTACTGTGTTTTGCAAAGCGCTACTTATGCTTCCTCATAGTAGCTATGCATGCAGCCCTGTTGTTTGTGTTTCACTGTAATTTAGTCGCTAAAATTAGTTGGTTGTACGGATTCTTTTCTGCAGTGCTGTAGCTTGCAGCGCTGAGCTTCCTTTTGTTACTTCCTTTGTGTGGCAACGGAGATAATAAAGCATATTTAACATGACTTAAATAGTTGATATAGGTTGGGTACCGGTAATTTTTACTGACATTACAGCAACTGTTGCTGCACCTGGCTTAATAACAAATTTGAAGTTGTAGCAACAGAGAAGAGTAGAGTAGAGAGTAGCTGAAAGAAATACAATGCTATATGGACCAATCACATTTGTTGTAGTCTGTGTTAACCTGAGGCATTTTATTTCTGGCGAGGTGCATGTCAGGATACAACAGCAATAACCCAATAAATTAGCTTTTAATAGAATCAAAATTAAACTAAAGAGAGGAGAGAAAAAAACAAAACAAACTCTGTTATCCGGACAGTGAATTTCTTGTATCAGTAAGGTACATTCCCCCAGTCAGTTATCAGGTGAGACGTCTTGGAATAGTTAACGATCTAAAGATTGTTTTACACGTGCAGTGCTATTTGTGGAATATGGAAAACAGAAGAAAGTTTGCTTGTACTTTTACTAACTCTCCATCAACATAACAATGTCAAATTGAGGGGCTGTAGAGATTAAGGAACTTCAAACTCTTCGGACGGAGAATAAAATTAGTTGGTATTTAAGCATATATTTTGCACAATCCAAGAATTTCATACATAAATGTTACAAATGTCAGCCTCCCTCTCCAAATTTCTAAGATATTCTAGAAAGCCCCTTTTTCATGTCTCACCTGATGACAAATTCTACACCATCTACAAAATACACCAATTGTAGTACCAATATAGAAGACATCTCCCAAAATTGTGATTTTCCCATTGGCACCACAGCAAAAACTTTCCAAAACATGTATAACTTTGAGATTGTCTCATGAGATTTGCCTCTGAGGCCTCACCTGATGTGCTTAAATATTTCTTACTTCTGTCTGCTCTTTACTTTAAATCTATATCATACTTCACCACCAAACTCACGGCTGAGGCCCTTTAACTAAGTGTGAGTTACAGCTTCCAAATGGGTGTCATAGAACAATGGGCAGCACTCCGCTTCCTTCCCCCAACCGTTTGTCTCCTGTTATTTATTTCATGTGCCTGCATTTTACAGTGAGCTGGCCCATGCTCGGAGACCAATTTGTACTTTCAGGGGTAGCGGGGGAGAGGAAGTGACTTGCTAGACAGTACTTCCTTCAACCCGTCTCCTTGCCTTGACTGTGGCCCGCCTGAAGAAGCAGACAGGAACATCTGGAATATGATAGTCCCGTCACACAGCCACATCTGGAGCACGAAGGCCCTCGTAACGAAGTTACAAAAACACAGTAGCGAGCCGAAAGCCTCCTCGTAGTCCCGAGGCCGCCTCTGTTTTCACAACATGGCATTAATGTGCTAATGGAGGGTTCAGCAATGTCTAAACCCAAGGGGAAACAAGCAGCAGCGGGTAGGAACATACTTGTCTTTCAGTGAGGTCGAGGTTGACGGCGATCTCGTAGCGCCTTAGTCTGGTTAGGTAGTTGTGGTGGGCGAACTCTGCCTCCAGCTCTCGGATCTGCTCCTTGGTGAACGCCGTCCTCTCCTTCCTGGGCTTGCTGCTCACATCTGACTTGTAATTCCCATCCTGGGACTCTGAAACCAAACACCACATGGGGTTTCTGTTGCATCCTGAGCAGACTTATAGGCAGCAAAAATAAAAAGAATTAAAGGCAAACGTTATGTGGGCAGGTGCAAGTCAGCTGGAGGAAGAAAAAGAGGCAAGGTAGGAGAAACAGTGAGAGCTGTCTGTCACACGTTATTGTTCGGTTGTTGTTTATGAAAACTTTAAGTGGCTGGGAGGACTCACGGGCGGCAACACATGTGTGTCTGAGTGCAGCAGCTGTGCTATTACAATAGGCAGACTTTTATACTGCCAGCATGGATTTAATTTGTCTCCGTTTTAAAGAACTCTGCTGCTACAACCTTATTACTCAACTTGGGACAAAATAATCAGCAAAGATAAATCAACTTTTACACGTTTTTGTGTTTGTTTTCACCATTTCCTCAGCTAAATTATTCAAAAACAATAAGATAGATTTATGAGTGCGGATCAAATGCAAGGCAAAAACATCCCAGGCTGGTGTCATCGTCACTTGAGCTCTGCATAAAAAAAAAAAGAAGCTTTTTTGTTTTGTTATTTCCACAAACTTTTCCAAAGAAAACACATATGGCTAATTTGCCCTTCGAAACTTTCCCTTTGTGAGCAGCTTTTGCGGTTTCTATCCGCTGGACGCGCTTCAGATGCTCCTGAAGGGAGAAACAATTGCATGCTAATTCATCTGCGGCTCTGTTCTGTGCTGCGTGTTAATCCAGCAGATCTGCCTCAAGCCAAACTGTAAATAGTCTCTGCAGCCCAGAGCCAGACGGGGCGAACGTTGCCCAACGTGATGCCCACGTAAGACAAGAAACTAAAGACTCCCCCCCCTGCATGGACCCCTACTGGGTCTGTTTTTGTGTCACAAACAGAATCTTCCTTCTAATTAAGTGTGTCCATTTTTCGAGCAAAATAACTGACTTCAGAGAGTTATTTTAGTACACCACTTTCACAGATTTAGAACAAAGGGGAGACAGATATTTTAAAGTGCAAGGATTTACACGTATATTTTACAAAACGAAGCATCCCGTTGCTCAACCTGCAGCTCATTCTTGACCTTCCTGCCTTTTTTTTTCTTCCCCTGTAATTTCAAACTGGGCTGATTGAAGCACGTCCTCAGACGTTCAGACCTCTGGCTTAAACAGACATTGTATAAAAAGGAATTAAAAAAGAAAAAAAAAAAGTGCAACACAGCCAGCTGCTTCAGAGCAGCAGGCCTGGAATTAAAAAACGAGCGGCAGGCTTTTATGACACCGCAGCAATTAGGTTGCCGCTGTAACTTTCATCTCTCCACAAAAAAGGAGGAATAATATGAGTAAATACTCCAGACGGGGAACGCCGCTTTAGGGTTCCCGAAGAAACTTGGCAAAGTTCAAGAGGGACCCTCTCAAAAGTTGACAGAAAAATGGCAGCTCAAAAATTATGACGTGCTAATTTATTTATTTTTTCAAGCCACGTGTTGTTTTTCTCCTCAGTGAAAGTTAAGATTTCTTTTTTTTTCCTCAAAAACATCTTCAAGAAGTTTTATTTTTTTCAACAATGCCTCGACAAAATAAGACCTCAAGCACCTTTTATTGTTCCACACAGAAACTCTGGTAACTTTTTAAAAGGGCGACCGCTCCCTTGACAGCGCCATAAACCCAGCTGAGACACCCTGCCCTTACGAGGGCTTAAAACTCTTCAGCATGCCCACAAAATAAAAAATAAAAAATTAGAAAAAAGAGCAGGTTACCCTGAAACCAGACACCCTGACTCATCTCATTAGCTCAAGCTGTGGCCTTGCTTGAGGAAACGGATCAGAACCAGGTACCAGGATTATGGGGTAAAACCCCAAAATGGAAATGGGCTCTTGGGTTTTGCTATTATTTCTGTATCTAAATTCAGGTTTCACCCAGGTTTCTGGTCCAGATGGTGAAACCTAACCGGAGCTGCATCTCATGCGCTCATATTTAGACAGCTGATCGAGTCAGCAACCCAGCAGGCCCAGATAATCAGCGTGATTGGTGTGAGTGGTGGTGAGAATGCAAGACTCATGTAATGAGCATGCATTGTTTGCAGGAGAAGGAGGGAGCATGTTGGCTTACTGGATGACATGTGTTGCAACATTTCGGATGTGGATGACTGGACGTTTAACCACGACGTTAACAGTAAAACTGAGAGTTGAGCCTCGTCATGCGACATCATTTTGCACATTTCTCCAGTAACTGTTAATCACAGCCTGTTGTAATGTCTTTCTGTTGCATTTTGAAAAGTCTGAGTTGATAAAGTAGCTATAAAACTGCAGGAACAGCCCCAGCTGGCCCGTTAGAGGGATGAAACGCTCTCCACCAGCATCCAACCAGCTAATCACCTGTGGAAATACAAGCGGTCAAGTGCGTACGATCCGAATACAAAGAAGCCTTTAAAAGGGGGTGCAGGATCGACACCGAGGGCTCCACAATCCCCAAAAGGACAGGAAGAATGGCGGGCGCACGTTGCCTTGAAACTCTCACTGATATCACATTGCCAAGAGAGAACTCCCAACCCGACCCGGGCCCGGCGGTTTGTCACGGCGTGATTGATTGTTGTGGTGACTGCAGGTTGGAAATCTTCTGCAGTTCACCGGGGAGCTGCTCTCTGCTTGAGCACGGTCCAAACCAGGGATTTATCCCAACATCTACGTGGAAATGAGTTTTTAGATGTTGTTGGACAGTAAAAATTCACATAAATTAACTTTTTTCTTTTTTGTTTTTTTGAGGCTGCAAGTAAAACAAATAAAATAAACATGAAGAACAGGGAAACAAAAGAAAAAAATTACCTTCAATCTCACAGGAAAGAGGAAGTGTCATGTTGAAAACAGACGATTGTATCAAAATTATTTATATTTATACATAAACATATTTTATTTATATGTAGATATATATAACAGAAATGCAAAATTCTGTTAAAAAAAGGCTATATACATATAATACATTTATTAGCATTTTTTAAATTTTTGTTCTTACATGGTCCTAACGCATGTGATTTACTTAAAGCACAAGATTTAGGCATTAAAAAATAAGTTTTTGTCTGCCGGGGTGTTAAGTGCAGCACGAGGTGCCGCTGAAGCCCTTTACGGTCCGTGACATTAATTCTTTACTGTGCGCCTCGTTCTCTGCCCCTCTGAAGAGCGCAGCAGAAAACCAGATGTGATTTTTTTAAACTAAACATGCCAGTTGTCAGATGTGCCCGCACAGTTATGATGTGGCCTTTGCTCCGCGCTTCGGTCCGCCTGCCGCCTGCAGCCGAGCTGCGTGTCAGCCGACACCTACAAACTGCTTTTCAGACACTTTTTTTCTTTCTTTTTTTTTGTTTTCCCATCACGGCTGCAGAGCTCCCCACGGTCGGGGTTGTTGAATGATTCATGGTGACATGTACAGATGTTTGTGTTTTTTTCTTTTCTAACTTTTTCTTTATTTTTTGCTCTCCTTGGATTTTTTGTTTTTGTTTTTTTAAATGTTCATCTCACAAAAAGTCTTTTGTGGTTGTGCAGTGTGTCAGGCCCTCGTCTAGAAACGTCTCACAGCTCTTCTTACCTGAACTGTCACTTTTCCTCTTGCCGTTCCTCTTCTCAGCCTCGGCAGGTGACAGAGTCTGTCTGCCAAAGTCTGCGGGGACGCAGGAGGCCCCCGTAGGGGTGCTGCCGCTTCCCAGACTCGGGGTGCTGGCGCACATACTGGGTGCACCGGGGTGGGCCAAGTCTGGAGGCGTGGGCCCATTGTCGTGGGATGAGTGGGAGTGCGGATGGCAAAGGCCGTGGCGGGCACCACCGCCGGGCGACGGCATTTGTGGGATGTGCCACGACGTGTGGTGCTGAGGTGGGTGGTGATGCTGCTGGGAGGCCAGGTGGCCCCGGTGCGGGTGGTGTGGGTGCTGCCCAGGAAACAGGCCATCATCACCTGAGTAGCTGGAGATGACACAGGGAGAGGGTGAGGAGGTGGAGGAGGAGGAGGACGAAGAGGCCAGGTCGGGGTAGGAGATGTGATCCGAGCGTCCGTGAAGAGTCAGTGGGGACTGGGTGAAGGCGGGATGTAGGGCCTGGGCTGGGGCGTGGGGGCTCCGCAGGCAGCTGAACAGCGTGTGATCCATCGCGTGGCCCTCCAGTAAAGGCGAGAGAAAAAGGGGTTGAAGTTACTAAATCAGCCCAAAAGCAAAAAAAAAAAAAAAAGACAAACAAAAAAAGATCACAAGCACATATCCAAGATGCTTCTCTTTTTTTCCTTTACTCTCCCAAAACTTTTTTCCCCCTTCAGTGAGAAAAGTCAAACAGTCAAAATGTGCTTCAAAAATGGGTGTCCTGCGGTAATCCGGAGCATGCGGCCGGTTGCCAGGCTGTGCAGGATAAACAGTGAGCCCAGGACGAGCTGCAGCAGAGCCTCTCAGATGTCAGGAGGAGCAGGACTGGAGCTCGAGGCTGGAAGCACAAGGAGGTTCAGAGGAACTGCAAAACGAGGGGAGCCGGCAGAGGGGATGTTATAAATAGGGTGTAACGTGAGAGGGAGGCTGGGTCATGGGCTGCATGCGCGCTACTGACCACATACATATGATCACCCTCCAAAAAGCACAGCACAATAAATCTGTACTATTAAAATGGCTGAGCCTCAGGAAAGAAGGCAATTTATTTTGGACTTGGATCTGACCTCTGGTGGCCATCTTTTTTCTTTCTTTTTTCCTTCAAGAAAACAGCCTTAATGGTTCATGGGTGGAGCTGTGGGGGAAAGGGAGGTCGTATGAGGGGAAGTGGGAGATGGTGGAGAGATGAAGGAGGGAGAGGTGTCAAGGGTTAACTCAGCGTGTCACCCTGTCTTTGTCAGTCTTGACCTCCTTAAATTCTGCAGGGAATGATGCTCGTTGCTTCCATTAATGGTTGCCTTCGGATGTTGTTTTGTCTGCTGGTTGTGATATTGAGAACTCCAATAGGCCACTCTGACCTAATAGATGTCCTAATATTCCTTTAATATTCTGTTTTTAAATGAAAAGGAAGTGCGAACATTTCGTCATGCAACTAATTTATCTGGTACCCGTAAAAATAAGCACAATTCAATCTTGAAAAGCCATCTATAACGTCTTTTTTTCTCCTTTTTTTTCTTTAATTCTATTTATATGATTTTGAAATGAAACACATCATAAATACTGATTCGATTTTTGACCTTTTGATATGAAGTCAAAGAACTGCCTTTATGTCAGAAAGCTGACTTAAATTATCGGTTGAATTACCGCAGGACCCCAAAACAAACTAAAGAAAAGCAACTTTCTTTTGTTGTCACATTGGCTTTTATAAGAATTGTTCAGTCTGGTTCTGAATTGTATGACAGCACGTCTAAGAATATTGGTGACTCTGGTGTCATCGCATTGCCTGATCTCGCAGCTGCTTTCGATAATGTGGGTCATGACTTTTTTTTTTTTTTAGTCTTTGGTAAAGCGTCTAGATTTGAGCCACTACTTTTAAATTGGTTGAGGACTTATCTGACTGGCAAATCTTTTTATGTAAACACTGGCGATTACACCTCTAAGTCAGCTGCTTTGACCTTCGATATACCTCAAGGGTCCTTATTAGGCTCAGGCCTCTTTTTACTCAGTATTGCAGACTCTCAAAGTCAATATTCAAAAAAGATAAAGTCTCTCTGATGACACTGAGGCTTTCATTGATGACACAACAAAGCTAAAAACTCCTTTGGAAAATGTTTTAAAACCTGGATTTCCACATAATTCTCCTCAACTACAATGGAAAAAAAAGGTGAAACTGACCAGGAAGAGAAGATGGAGATGTGCAGTGTTACATCTTTTCTTGATGAGAAAAAAGGGAATTTTTGTCACGTCTCAAATTTCACAAATTTGTGACTTTTTTCATAAAATTTAGGCTTCTGTACTAAAATCACATTTTTTTTCTTGGATCATCCCAAATAATCTTTTTTCACCTGATCTTGTAAAAATATTTTTTTGTATTTTTTTGTCAGAATTTCTCAAAACTTTCAACAACCAATCACAAATTCTGACTTTTTAACTTAAAATTATTTGCTACTTTGTTGGGAAATATAAACTTTTTGTAGCATTTGGAAATAAAATTACAGCAGTTATAAAATTGAAAATTTTGTATATATTTATTTCTTTTGTCCTAAAATCATCATCTGTTATAAAAAGATTTAGGGTTATTAATTTGACAAATTTACAAAAATGAAAATTACAAGTTTTAGCAATTTTTTTGTTAAATCTTTAGCAAACATTTCTTAAATCATTACATTTTTCTTAAACTAGCTGCTCTCTACCTCACCTATTCCACTTATTGATGTCAGAAACAAATCTCTGTAATCATTGAATTTAAGTCTTTTGTACATGCTCTTACAGGCCAAATATTGGCCCAGGGGGATTGGATTTGACACGTCCCTTAGATTTATGTGGTTAATAGGTGGCCAACATCAGCTTTTATCAGACTGCTCCTTTCTGTTTGGCGTCTCTTGTTATTTTATCATCCAGGCTGGATTACTGCGATTCACCGTATGTCCGAATGAGGCGCGGGTTAATAACAGGACTGCAGTTACAAACTCCTAACTGGTAAACACAGACATAATTCACGTCTCCTGGCATCGTTAAATCGGTTACATCTTCAGCATAGGATTAATTATAACATCCACACCACGTGCATTTGCAAATATTATCTATCAGATCAGTTTCTCCCCTATGTTACAGATCATATGCTCAGGTCATCAGACCAGCAGCTCTTAATCGGTCCAGGAACCAGATCAATTTTCTGACCGTGCTTTCCCCGCGGCTGTTCCAAAACTACGGAAGACCCTTTTTCCTCCGCATCAAATGGTTTTCCCGATTAGCCCTCCTCAAATGTCAAATAAAAACGTACCCCTGTACATTATTTTATGTCTTTTAGTTTTTTATTTTTTACCTTTTTTTTTCATATTTGTTATTGATTCTGCTGGACAGCTGACCTGACCGTAACAATTACATTATTAGATATTACTTAGAGAAGGAAATGCCTGGAGTTTATGTATAAGATGAACTATTTCAACCGCCTACGACCTCCAAAATACATTAAACACTCATATCACACACTGTTGAACTCCACATGAGGGTCTTACTAATTAATGGATTAAGTAGGCATTTAAGCGTGTCGATGGTATGTCAAGTACAGTAACTGAGGGATAAACAAATTTTAAAAAACTAAAACTGTTTTACCTGTATGAAATTATGGCTACAGAATACAAAGAAATCCGGATTTACAAATCTATGATGATAAATTAGCTTAGTTCAATACCATTAAAGTTGTTTAATAACACTAATTTACACACAGATGAGTTAAAATATATAAAGTAATAGTAGTGAAATATATAAGGTCAAACCAATAACTTGCACTTCCTTAAAAAAACTAAGGGTAACAATAGAAACCCTGTCCTTGCTATTGTATGCCAACCGTTTCATAAATCAAAGGAATATACTTTATAAATTAAACTCAAATAATAGATAAAACAAAGTAGAATTTATAGCTCTTTCAAAAAAAAAAAGAAAGAAAAGAAAAGAAAAATCATGGCTCTTGCAGGTTTTACAGGGAACAGTCGCAGTAACTGCTCACTCTGGGGATCCAGTTGGACGACAGAGGCAGTGCCACAGACTCTGTGGGCCGCCTGAGAAAGGAAATTAATTCCTCTTTGAGGGAAAATGACTTTAACAGATAGCACGGCGGAGGCAGGCAGTAACTTTGGCTGCTGTCCCCACCACCCCCCTTCACTCCCCCCCAGTCCGAGCGAAAGGCAAGCAGAGGAAAGGCACCTTAGGTGAGTGAGTGTCAAACTCTTCTACTGTTTATTTTACAAATTAAGGCTATTAGCAGGTTAGTCCCGGGCTATATATTTGCTCAGGGCCTTGGGCAGGTATTAATGCACACGTGTTTCCAATCATGTAGCTGGACTCGCAGCAGGGATGGCCCATGGCGTGGGTGTTTTCAGCCAGTGCTGGTCTTTGACCCTTGTGGACTACATGAGTCAAAACCTCACAGCATGGACGTGTGTTTGTGCGGGAAATAGGAATACACTCACACACACACACACACACACACATTTATATATATA
>JBAMYA010000008.1:18908420-18926025 GCA_037176975.1 Arrhamphus sclerolepis
AGTTTTATAAGAAAAAAAGGTGGCTTCAGTAAAAAAGTCTTGATTTATTGATGGCCATGCTACATATATATATATACATATATATATACATATATACACACACACACACAAAAACAGCTTTTTATTTGTTATGTGAAAGTTTGTCAGTGCAACTTGTGAAAAAAATAGATTTGATAAAATAAGAATATGGTCTTGTAAAATGACTGAGGGCTGATGTTTTTTCAGGTAAAATAAAAAGCAAAAGAGAACATCTCACGTCCTCTAACATGTAATTACAGGAAAAAGCTACATATTTTCAAATAAATCACAAGTTCCTTGCTAAAATGCTTCAATGCCACTCTTAATTCAGCAGTTTGTTTTCTGTTTGTTTGGCACCACATTTTGCAGAAAACTGCAGAAATAAAAATGACCAAATCATTCTTCTTCATGAACTTGTTCTGCTCTCTTTTCTCTTTGATAGTAAAATATTTTCTCGTCTTTTGTCGTTGTCCTAATGGACTCGGGTCTGCAACCTGCACATCCATGCTCCCTTTTACAGTCTCAACTGGCGCCCAAAATAAAGGAATGATCTAAATTCACAAATTCTTGCATGACATCACCTCTATGAAATTTTATTTACGCCTGACACGCTCTCATATGTTCTTTTTGAAAATCATTAAATATGCATAATTGAAAAGAAAAAAAGACAAGGTCAGTTTTTAAAAAAAAAATACAAACAAAAAAACTTCAGATTCTGTGTGGATCAATTCTGGCATTAATGAGAAATTATAACCAGTAAAAAAGAAACTGGAAACAGCCTGAACACAAAGACCAACTCTGACCCCTGGTGGACAACCGTGGAAGCTGCAGCTTTCATTCCTCTGCAGGATGTTTGGAGCAAAGAAGAGCTGAGGGGAGGTCATATCAACAACTCAGAGGTCCTTTTGTTCTCCACATTTTTTTTTTTTTTCACTTCAATAACTCCAGCTGGACATGAGAAACGTGAGGAAGACCCTCACTTTTAGTGCTGAAGTTTAATCTTCGGCTAAAAATACGGAAACGCCACTTCAGGAGGATGTTCTTCAAAAAAGTGGAAACTAAAATTACTGCAGTTAATTCATCCCTCAATCATGAGGAATAGATAATAAAGTACCATGAACGATGAAGATGAATGATGAACCCTTGAGACTGAGACTGACATCTTAAAGTCTGTTAAACGGAGAGTTTAGTTGCTTTTTGTTCTGTAGAACATTTGAAATAGTTATGTCCTCCCCCCAGGAGAAACCCTATATCAGGGGTGTCTCTAGAAACTATTTCATCCTGGGCCACATCATCACCATGGTTACCAGTGTTTTTTTTTCTCAACTAGCTATTTTGACAGGTTTCCAGCTAGTTAAAAAAAAAAAAAAAAATCAAGTTTCATGATTTTTACCATTATTCACAAAACGTTCATCTTTATCATAAAATTGATGCTTTTGTATTAAAAATCAAAGTCTTCAAGTAAAATTGCAAATTAAAAAAAAAACTGACTTGTTTGTTAAAAAAATGTAAAATGGTAACTTGCACAATACCACATCATTTTTTTCATATAAAAAGTGCATTTTTGTCATAAAATCTCAAATTTCACAAAAAATAAAAGTCTTTTGTGCTGAAATTGCAACTGTTTTCTTGTAAAAATCACCACTAATAAAAAAATTCACTTATTTGTAATTAATAAAGTGTTGTCAAAAATTTCACAAATTGTGACTTTGTAAAATTAAAACAATTTTCTTTTTGTTTAAAACTAACTTTTTGAAATAATTTAATGTAAAACTATAATAGTCATAAAAATGCAAACTTTTCTATAATTTCAACACAAAAAAATCTATAATTTCTGTTGTTAATTTAAGGGAAAGTTTTACAAAAAAAAAATCATGAATTCCAACAAAAATGAGCAACTTTCAGTTGTAAAATCTTTATCAAACATTTGATCGATCATGACTATTTTGATAAACCTTCTGTAACCTTGTTTATAGGTGAATGTGAATCTTTACTCAACCCATATATTTTGTTTTTCATGTCTTTTGTTGTACTTTTTTATTTTTGTTATCCTGCTTATCAAGTTTTCTGTTCCCACATTTTGACATCTAGCTTTGTGCTACTATTAAGATCTGCAAGCTCTCTTTGTTACCTGCAGATTAATTTTAATATTTTAACTTTTTTCTTATTTTTTCAAGCCATTTCTTCCAACCTAATCTTACCATTTATTTATTTACAGACACAAATAACAAAATAAATGGGTAAAAAAATACATACAAACTGTTTTTTTTTATGTGTGTGTTTTTGTTTTTCTTTTAAGAAAATTGTGAAAAACATTATGTTCAAACTGTGACTGAAGATGATTGTACTTGTTTCTCCTCAACTGTAGTAGTTTTGAAAATAAAGATTTGGCGCCATCTTCTGGCTGCAGTGAAGAACTACAGAACAGACTGCCTCAAAACTTTACGAAACGTTTTTAAAAGATATTCTGAATTATATTTCATCCTCCTTCCGCCCCCCAAACACACATATAAATTTAAGATTAAAAAAAATTTAACATTAATTTATGCAGGTTACACAAGGTAAACTTCATGAAAAATTAACAATAATAATTCATAATCGAGCAATTTTCGCCATGACGACCACAAAATAATCCAGTTAGATTTTGATACGGCTGAACTTTAAACTAAAGAAAAACCTCATTTACTTGAAAACATTTATTATTCATTTATTTATTTATTTATTTATTTATTTATGTCAAAGCCCTCTTTATCTAAAATCAGATCCACAAATCTCTGTTGGAAAGCATTTTGTATCATTTCTAAAAGGATTGTATGTGTGTAATAGTAACAGTCTAAAAATAACTTTTTAGTGCAGTCTCAACAAGTGAAATTTGTGTGTGTGTGTGTATTTATGGCTTCATAAGGAGTGCTGCAGTGACTCAATAGTAATTAATTTACCATTTTAACATATAATAACAGCTCCAGTTGTGGCTCTCTTATTTAAACCAGTGCTGGGCAACGATTAAAATGTTTCAAGCATGATTAATGATGATTAAAATGCAGAGAGACATATGCAAAATTGAATAATTAATTCAAAAGTAGTAATTGCATCAGCTGTAAGTGTTATGGACGCTGTAGAAGAGAGAAATAACATCGTGGGAGACAGAAAAGCTAATTAAAAACATCAAAACAAACCAGAAAAAAACACCCTTGATAGATTTAGAACTACAAATCATCTTTCTTCTGTTGATTCGTAGTTGGTTGTTTTTTTTGTTTTTTTTTATTTTTGCCATTGAAACAAACCATCACTTCTCAAAATAACTTCATGTTTTGTCTAGAGCCACATTACACAGATCAGTTCTGTTCCCTATTGTTAAATATTAGAACATTAAACTGAACTAAAAGACAGTTATGTGGACTAGAATGTCCAGCTCTACGTCCAATCCTCCTCCTTTATTTGGGCTTGGGACCAAAGTGACCCAAAACAGACACTTTGGCGGAGTGACTGGTCTCTGCTCTGACTGCAGCTGGGAGTACTGGGAGGCTGCTGTGAGACTGACCGCCTCCCAGTGCTTTGGGACAGGGAGGGGCTCGTGGCAGCACCTGCTGCTGGTTGAGGACAGTCACTGCAAACCCGAACCAGAAAAATGTCTAACAACGCCAAAAAAGTTGCTAGGTTTGTTATTAGTCACTTTTGACAAAAGAAAAAAAAAAAAGTCTTGCAACACTGCTCCTATGATGGTGCGTGTTGCATTTAAGTGAAACCTCAGACTAGACGTCCTGCGGTCACAGGAAAATTCAACTCTGCAGTGTCTACAAAAAACTTTTCTTCTCCCAGCTGGAAGAGGTTTTAAAAGGTGAAATTAAGATTTAGGTACGTTTCTCCATTTTTCAGTCCTTGCCAGTTCTTTTCCATGACCCATGGTTGTAACGGACTCTCAAAGTAATAAAAAACCCATAAACCTGGGTTACTAACGCCTTAACGTGGCCGGCATTAATTCAAACAGCAGTTTCAGACGCTGAAGATGATTCTGAAAGTCCAAAAGTTCTGCTTTGATGTTTGATCTTTAAACAGGTTCAGACCAAAACCACAGAAGTTGAGAGCAGCATGAAGAACAGAGCAGCAAAGAAGACTATGAAGAATGACACTACATGTATTAAAGATGATAAAAATCAACTTTTAACAGAACTTTTACGTTTGATGTTGGACTCACGACGAGGCGAACGTTCTGGAGAAATACCCCAGTCTGCCACAATTAACGCTCTTGTTTCCCCCTTTGTTTTTCTTAAATTGTCAGAAGAAATTCAGTTTTATTCATATAACATCGACTACATCTCTAGATGCGTCTCAGAAACCCAGAGCACCTGGATCACTGGGGTCCAGCTTCAGCACCAAAACTCTGTTTCATATCGTGGTTTCGTTCACTTCTCCGCCGGCCACATAATCAAATAAATGAAATAAAGTATTAAAATGAACAACATACGGACCCACTGTGCTTCATGCTGGCAGGTTTGTCCATGCGGACGGCCAGTTTGATCTTCAGGTCCGTGTCCTGGCTGTTCTTGGGGACAACCATCCGATGGAACTCTGCCTGCTTTGGTCCATTGGTGGTGGGGTTCAGGACCACCTGAAGGAGGATAGAAAGAAAAGAAAAGTTGAGGTCTGAACTGAACAGTTGAAATCAACCCACAGAACCAACCAGACCTTCTCTCTGGATCTGAGCTCTCCAGCTGGTGTCCTACGCCTGCTTAGATGTCTGCTGGTAGGTAGACGCCACTGCTGACTTGATGTCTCCATCATGGCAGTGGCTAACCATGAAGACCAACTATTCTTTTATGGATTAATACGTAAAAACAATCTGATGTCAAGTTTGCATTAAATGAAGATTCCAGACTGTTTAAAGGTCTGGAGAGCTGTAGGGGGTTTATAAACGAAAACGTTTTTACATCCATAACCTGCGTCTCTCTGCATGTCTGGGATGAAAGTTAAGGAAAAATTAAAACACTGAATAGCTACAGTGTAAAGGTAACTGTAAAAGGAAAGAGGGAAGACTAGAAACCAACAGCTGGAAAAGCTGCTAAGTGCTTTAGACTTAGCATGGATGCTATGTTTGGAAATCAGCGTCTCTCTAGATGATTGTTATAGAAAAGACAAATCATCATCCTGCCCAAATTACAAGAAACAAACACTAAACTAATCCAGGGTTCACACCGTACAGTTTCAGCCGTCTCAGATTAAAGGTGATCAAAGGAGGTAAAACTGTTCCATCGTAGCTCAGAAACGGTGATGGTTGATGTACCAATGAGACGGGAGCAGAGATGAACGAAAGTAGGCTGCGACAGATATCAGCAGTCAAGAATTTGGAGGAATCGCCTTTTATTTATTTTCTCTTTTGAAGCGTATGAACACCACTTCGACAACGCTAACTTTAGAGTCATTTGTGCATTAGCATGTTAGCAACAACCTGCTAATGATGCAATGACGCTGCGTTAAGATCCTGAAATACACTCAGATTTATTTCTGTCGTAACCATAATTCAACATATGTTCAATTACACAAAATAACATGCTGAAAATTGATTATCTACCGATTTCACATTGTGTAATATGACTTGAATTAATCTTGTAAGACTGTGAAAATCGTACAGTGTGAACATAAAGCACCCTAAAGACCTCCAGAAATATGTCAAATTGCATAGCATGCTCTTCAAAATCCAATATTTTACTTAAAACATTGGTTCCACATGTGAATTTTATAATCCAATCAACCTTGAAATACTTAACTGTATGCTGTTCAAACTGTTTCAATATGATTTCTACGTAAAATAATATATCTGTCTCGTAACTTGACTGCAAAATGAATATAACTCCCATTTCGTTAAATTAAACATGAACATGAACAGATGTTCTTAATTGAAAGACAAATCCAGTAAAGTAAGCTTGGGTGTTATATGGATACCAGATCACTTACTGGGAACTGAAACTGCTGAAAAAGGAAGACCAACACAAGAAGTGAGATTAGACAAAGCTCAGTGTTATCCAGACATTTTTGAAATCAAAGTATGACCTAAATTGTCTGTTGTAAACATCTATCAGAGTTTACAGACTTGACTTCCTGCTTCAGCTTCATGTGCTGCAATAATTATTACTATACTGACAAATGTGGTTGCTCATGTTTGGTGTCCAAATGCGGTCACATTTTCTCGCTAAGCCGTTGTTTACAAAGAACTTGATTGTTCTACTGTTTCTTTTCCTGCCAAATTATGACAGAAATAAAACTTAATTTATAGTCAAAACTTTTTTTTCTTTTTTTTGCATTGAGAAAACAGCTTAAAAAAATTGCATCCTGTAAACTGGAGGTCCAAATTTTAATAGTGTGGAGTCCTAACAGATAAACATTAGCAGTTTCTTTACATACTCGTAATGATGTTCTGTGATTACACGGCATCATTTTCCCTCTTAATGAAGTGTGTCATTCAAGGAGACCATGTTTATCTTCCACCTGATTGATCCTTTATAAGGCGCTGATTATAACCGACTAATTACATGACGCTGAATGGGAGGCAAAACACATGCAAAGATAAAAGACCCGGTTGAGGAGGACAAAAAAGGACATATGTATGTGTTTATGGGTACACACTGATGCACAAATCTAAAAATTAACCCGGCGTTGAGATGTTCACACACCACGCGGAGGCTCTGCAGCATAAATACACAAACACGCGTCCGTGCATGGGTATATTTGCACAGATTCCCCGCGCCCTTCTCACACCCACACAAACACTAACACACACATTCCTGGACTGCAGCTCTCGCTGGATGTGTTTACATGCCGCCATCACTTCGCGGTCTGGCACGAGGCATCGAAAGTGATCAGAAACGGGACCAACAAAAAGCCGTGCCAGGCCGGAGAGTAAATAAGTAATAAATCTATCCCACATCAGCGGAACGGCTCACTGTAAACACCCTTTTAAAAAGCGGGCATGTTGAGGCGTCCCGTGCTGATGGGAAGATGGCAGACATTCCTGCTGCTCTCCACAAGAAAGAGCAGCGATAGAAAAAGAGCTGCGAGTTTACGGGGTTTGGGCCAGTTTTCTCCCAGGGCATCTGGTGGCTTTAATCTCAACAAAGCCCAATTAGTCAACGTCAGAGCAAGGGAAAGGAGGCGAGACAGAAGTTTTGTGTAGGGTTGATGTGAGGCACGTGAGGAATACCGAAGATTTGATAAAAAAGAAAGAAAAGAAAATCAATCAAAAAGTACATTCATGGATCAATAAATGTCTTCATATGACATGCTATAAATTAATTTAAAAGGCATTTAATGCTTAATGTAGCTGATGAATAAACATATCTCATTTATTTACTAAATCCCTGTGTAAATTTTGAAATATTTTTTCCGTAAATTTTCTGTATATTCATACATCATATATTCATATATCTCATATATATCTGGTGTTACCAGAAACCAAGAAGCGAATATTTGGTTTGGTGTTTGCTTGACTTTTTTTTTTCAGCACAAAGTGACCTAAAAGAAGTTAGACATGTAGTGAATCTTTTTTCTTGAAATTGCATAAATCAATAAATAAGATATAAATAAATAAATACTACCAGCTGTATTTTAAAGTGACGCAAAGTAAATCATTAGGTTATCAAGTTGTTTTTGCGACAAACTTTCTTTTCAGCTGCTCCCTGTTCGGGTGATAATTAGTTGATTCTGATTCCAAATCAGACTAGATCAGAATTATCATACAAAAACCACAATTATTGCTTATCTGGCAACACTGCTTGGTCACCTCTGCCGTGATGGGCACGAGATCCAGGTGATACAACCTCAAATCAATTCCATGATTACTTTAAAAAGTTATCTCAAATACGATTAATGAGTGAGTGATTATTTTAGTATTGTTTTATTTTGTTGCCTTCATAGATCACTGACAATGTTTTCACTGTGAATACAATCAACTATTAAAGCTGAGATATTTTTTCATAAAATTTACAAATGTGTAATTTTAAGATAAGTGAAAGGAAGCACACAGTTTTAATATATGCGGTGATTAAACAAACATTTCAAAGAAGATAAATAATTTCAATAACTGACATGAGCAAGATTACATCGATTATTGGTCCTGAATGTCGGTTTTGTTTAATTTTTAATTACTTGCCCAGCCGTAATGTTCACTGCAGCTACTTTAATCAATTTTGATGATGATGAAGATACATAATGGTGCCAAGAGATAACTGCGATGTGAGCTGAAAGTTACTTTGGCTGGTTTTTACTGAAAGCACAGTCAGGAGAGAGTTGGAATCAAGTATTCCTTCAAATTGTCTTATCAGTTTGGTTTTGTGTTTGAGGAATTTTCCTTTGTTGTCTTTATTGTTTTGTTTGTTTCCCGTTTAACTTTTAAAGTCTGTCTTTGCCTTGTTAAATAAGTCAGAGTAAAATACAACATAAGAATCTAATGAATCCCTAAACAATGACCGAGAGTGTACCGCGAAGCAAGATGGGGGGCTTAGTGAGTTCTATTAAGTCTAAAGCCAGGATCTGGCTAGCTCATAGTGGTAACTTAAAATGAACTTACAACAGTTTACGTTCAGAGTTTGGATTAAATTGTCTGTAAAAATCAATCACTGATTCTTTCTGTGATCATAACAGAGATCCAGTCATGCTGAAATAACATTAAAATATCATCAGGCAGAAGTCCTGAATGTTGGTGTCTCACAACTGAACTGCAAACACTTTATTCATGTTGAATAAACACCGGATTGTTGAATGACTGATGGGAATTCAACAATTTAACCATCATCTTAAAACTCAGTGTATTTGCAAGCTAGTTTTATTTGCCAGAATTAATCAGAACACAACTTTCAATTATTTTCTACTAGATAGTTAATTCTGCAGGTAATTTACTCTGAACCAAAAATCAACCTTTCTGAACAAAAATTCATGCTGAAATAACTTGTGAAAATGGGAAATATCCAAAAAGAGGGCAGGTGCTCAATCCAAGAAAAAAACTCAGTTAAATGAAACTTATTATATAATACTATAATCTCTCACGAAGAAAGCCTGGCTTTGTAAAGAACTACATTGTTCTCCTGAGTCAATATAAATACTAACTGAGTGCCAAAATGCACAGACAAAACAATTACATCATGTGAAGAAATTTATCATAGCCAGGAAATAATAAAAATTTATGTGCAAATTTTTTGTTTGAACAGACACAATTTTTGTTGCTTTTTTGTTCCAGCAACTAGATAGAGGAGTACATTTCATACCCTTTAGTGAAATACTCACAAAAATGCTATTGCATCAGATTAAACAGACGAGGAAGTCCTCATTTGGAAATTAGCAGCTGTTTCATCACTATTTCACATGTTTTACAAAACTGTATAGTTAAGGTCAGAAAAACTTGTTTTTTGTTAAAAACCAATGTGGGAATGTATTGCATCCAGAATTTCTTTTTTATGCATTATTGGCAGCATTACTGTGTTGAAGCCACAAACTGCACATCATATTAACGTCACACTTGAAAAGATTCAATATGTAATAAAAAATATGGCCTTAACATATGCTATGTATAATCAAAACAATCACCTCAAGCAGACTGTAATTTTTTTCTACTTTTCATAATTTTGCCCTTAGTAAAGAAATAAAATAAAATGTGGAAGCAACCAGCTTCCACAGAGAGGCAACCAGTTTGTACATCAAACAACCATTAACCAGATTGCAATGACCACTAACAAGTTACACAAGTAAATGCTGCTCATTTGATAATGCAACTTTCTGCTGGAACAATTACAGAGCCTGGCATTCATATACAAGTTATTTAAGCATTTGCTACCTAACTTGAATTGTTAAGATCTATCACACCCCCACCCCAACATAGCGACATCATCCATCAGCAGGTCTGCAGTTGGCCCCTTTACAGTTTTTTTTTAGGAAGTGTTCAAAGAACACAACAAAGAGTCTGAGTTGTTTAATTGGTCTCCAAACACCCAAGATACTAATCTGGTTGAATCTGACTGCATCTGTGGGAACCAGTCCCAACTCGCAGAGACCCCACCGCACACGAGCTTTGCATTTTGGTTGCAGTGGTATAATTAGAGGTAGGACCAAGTCATTGAGTCAAGTCTCGAATCAAGATGGGCAAGTCTCAAGTCAATTGTTGATGCCAGAAACGTAAGTCTTGAATCCAGACAGGTGAGTCTTGAGTCCAGAAGGGCAAGTCTCGAGACAAGTCTCAAGTCGGTACTTATTGGTTTGGACTTGAGATTAAGAAAAAGTAAAAAACCTCAAATTTTATTTTTGCACTTTTACTTTTGCCTCAACATGAAACGATGTTGAGGCGGTTTCCTCTGATCTCAGTCGTTATGTATATGGTCGCATTTAGAGGCAGCCTTTTCTGCATCTTGGAATTAACAACAAAATAAAACTTGTTTCATGTTATCGCAGATCTTTAGTCCTGTCGTTGTATGATGTGATTAATGTCAACAACCAATTTAGGCTTTGGTTTTTGGCTACAGTGGTGTAATTAGAGGTGGGATCAAGACATTGTTTTGCAAGTCTCAAATATTTGTCCTCAAGTTCTGAGTCAAGTCTCAAGTCAAGACAGGCAAGTCTCAAGATCCAGATAGGCAAGTCTTGAGTCCAGATAGGCAGGTCCGAGTCCAGATAGGCAAGTCTTCAGTCAAGTCTTGAGCCCAGGGAGGCAAGGCTTGAGGCACACTTGAGACAGGAAAGTCTTGACTACAGACAGCCATGTCTCGAGACAAGACATGGGAGTATCGAGTCAAGACAGATAAGTCTTAAGCCAAGTATTCAGTCCAGACAAGTGAGTCTCAAGTCAAGTCTTGAGTCCAGATAGGCAAGTCTTGAGTCCAGACAGGCGAATCTTCAGTTAAGTCTCAAGTCCAAACAGGCGAGTCTCAGTCAAGACATGCAAGTCTCGAGTCAAGTCTCGAATCCAGACAGTCAAATATCGAGTTAGAAACTTCAGATTTTAAGTCCTTTTAACAATGGTGCAGTGGTACAATGGTGGTATGTTAAATGTAAACGACGGACAGTATAGCATGAGACTGCCATCTGCTGTTCTTTTTGCAACTTCAAATGCTGAACAAGGAAGTTGATCTCTATGATCTTCAACCTGCATGTATTGAATAATATATTTTTGTGTAGATTTTGAAATTAATCATTGGAACATAATGGTGAAGTACTATTTTTGTTTGAAAGAACGAAATCTCATTTGATTATATTTTGATTAGCTGTGCTGACAGTTCACGCCCATATACGTACACAGCTGAGAGCGAGAGAGACAAGTCTGCGCTTGTTATTTTGTGATGAGTGAAATTAATGGATTTGTACACACTTTTTAAATAGCACATTTTAATCTCTGAGTTTTGGGTAAAATATAAGGTTCAGGTCTAAGTGAAGTCACAAGTCATTGGTTCAAGTCCAAGTTGAGTTACAAGGCTTCTTACATTTTGTCAAGTCATTACATTATCATGTTTTTGTTTGTTTGATTATTGTTGTTTTTTTTAAATAAAAAATAAAAAGCTGAGTCTGAGAGCCAGCTGTGAATAGAGGTGTGGACTTAAGTCACATGAATTCGAGTCAGACTCAAGCTATTAATTTGATGACTTTAGACTTCAGAGAATGAAAAAAAAACTTGCAACATAAGGTGGAGTTTTATACCAGTGACTTGTGACTTTATTTAAGCCTGTTGACTTGAAAACAATTTTACCCAAAACCCAAAAAACAAGTGCAGGCTTGTCTCTCACTTTCCCCCTCTCTCTCTGCTGTGTATGTTTTAACATTTAAGATATAATTGCATCGTTGTTAAAAGTACTTGAAATTTGATGTTTCTGACTTGGGACATGACACAAAGACTAGAGACTCATAAAACAACGACTTGGTCCCATCTCTGGCTGTTAATGGCTGCATTAGTTGTGATTATGCTAGCTGTTTTGCTGGTTTAAATTTTCATTCTGCTGCTGTTTGTCCTCTCCGGTTGATTCAATGGGTCACACACAAGCATAGCGATCATTTTACTGGTCAGCATCAGGGCCATTAAATGGAGATGGAAAGAAGCTGGGCTGTCTGGCTGAGTTTGAAACTGATCCCTCTCTACCTTGTAAAAGTTGCACACTTAACTGGACGCATGCAAAGAAGTGAAATTGATCGTAGCAGAGTGGGTGTGAAATATACGCGCGGCTCTCGGCCACCTGGAGGTTCGTGTTCGTGTGTGCGTCCGTGCATGAAAACGTGACACCGCGCGGGCTCCACGCACCACTGAAGGCTGGAGGTGAAGCGAGGAGCAATAACCCCAATAACTTCTACGGCTCAAATTAGAGGCGCATTTTTAAAGAGGCCTCCCACGCAGCTATCACCACGTCCACTGCTGAAGACTCCAATTATCAGCTGCCCGAGCCAAGAGTCCACTCCAGAAACTGAACCTCATATGTCATCAACACACCAGCTAGCATGTCCCCTCTTAAGAATGGAAATACCATCATAAAAGGCCAGGACGACATAAAACAAACCAATTGGCTCTGACATGGAAGGGGGGGCATTTTAGCTCATTTGGGGGTTTGTGGGAAAAAAAAAAAAAAAAGTGAACCAGTTCTGAATTGATCCTGTGCTTTACGACCTGCTCGCCCCCTCTGCTTTAAGTCGCTGGATTTATTTTTGCGTCTGCACAGCAGGAAATAAATCATCCTCGGACTCTTTCTTCTGTTCCTTCTTTCTTCTGCGCCCCCTCCTTTTCATTTCTTTCTCTCTGAAGCGAGGGATGTGGCTGTCTGCAGCGCAGAGTCCGGCTCTCTCCCCTCCGGAAGAATTAGACCCGCAGACGTTACCACATTGTATTTTGCGGTGCATAGTTTTTCAAAAAGGGGGAACCAGTTCTGGCTCCACCACAGTCCCAGTCCTGCGGGCCCCTCGGGCCTCTTTCCCTCACTCTCTAATTAGATTAGCCGGGTCCCCAATCTGGCAACTGAGGGCTCCAATCTGGCAATCCGGCTACCTTTGCAGCAGAGCAATATCTGGTCTTAAGAGAAGGAAATGACCTAAATGTTGGTCAGTATGGTATTCTGTTACACCCAATGGTGTGCTGACAAAACAGCTTGGGTAATGAAGACGTTAGAGAGCGAAGAGAGAGAAGGGAACAGAAAAGGGATTTACAGCCAAGCTCCATGAAAAGTGCTGGGCTGACTAAAGGCTTGCGGTCAGGGCAGCCATTTTGGGAGGAGAGCTGGCAGCCAGGGGAGCCATCACGGGTCAGGTCAGTTCAAAACAGCCAATTAGGCGCTCGGGGGGCCGTTGCATATCAATAAACATCACCGGAGCATGTCGCTACTTGGAGGTGTGCAGTTAATTTGCAATGAAAAGAAAAGTGGATCTTCCAGCGAGGACAAACGTTGAAGTCACTGAAATTTTCCAGACTATTTTCGTCTCTGTCTTCTGTCTGCTTTCCCTGCAAGTGTTTCAGCATCCTCGAGTTTGTGAGCAGAAACGGCAGTAAAATATCACAGCGTCACTGGAAAGGAAGTCATCAAGCCAAAACGATGATGCCAAATTTTAAGCCAAGGGTTAGAGGAATTTAGGAGCCTGTGAGTCTTACATGACACAGTATATCTGTCAGCAGGAATGTTGAAGCCGCTGCCAGAAAGATGATTAAGAAATATAAAGAAAACAGAAAGTGAGTCTGTGCATAAAAAAAGTAGTTAAAACCGAATGAGGATAGTCAAACGGTACAGAGCTTCCCGCAGTGAAACACATGTGTGGACAAGACTAATGCCGCCGAGCACTAAATTCCATAGCCAGCCATCTAGATGGGACGTGACAGTATAAAACAGAAGAGGACGTCTGGAGATTTCACTGACAGGAAGTGAGAGTGCTGTGGATGATTTGGCCTCATAAATCATTTTTGTGGGGAGCGATGCAGGGAAGCTTCCAAAAAAACCTGCGTGCAGTCTTTTTTTCATGCACAAACCGACCTCTCAAAAGGTGCTGTCGAGAACAGTGTGTGTGCATCTCAGCTCCCACGCTATGACACAAATCACCGTGTTATGGCAGGTCGCAATGACTAATTTGCTGTTGTTGTTGTTTGAGGTTTTTTTTTTTTTTTTTTTGCTTTGCTGCAGAGAAAATAGTTGCAATCCTTCACCGTGGTCCAGAGGGAGCCAAGGCCTGGAACTCAGGGCTGGTGAAGGGCCCGGGATGGGGGGAGGAGGGGGGGTCCTGAGTCAGAGAGACATGTTCATGGGAAAGATCAAGTGGGAATTTGTCTCTGCGGCGTACTTAGTCTGTGAATGTGTTTGTGTGAGACAAGCAGTGCAGTTGGGTTGGAGAGTGTTTTCATAGTAATTCAAGTGACTTTAAAAATAAATAAATAAATAAATAAACTTTTGTGTAGCGGTCAGTTCAAACCAAACTTTAATTTTGACCCCTGATCAGTTTTGGTTTCGCGTTTGCTTGACTTTTATTCTGAACAGAAGTCTGGAACACAGTTGTACTTTAGGTGGATTAGTGGGCGGTTGGTACTTTCCGAGCTGTCCCACTCAACCACACTGTGGGAAAAAAATCTAAATTTTTTTCATTGTCATTATCATTATTATTATCATGATTATTATTATTATTATTATTAGCCTGTGTGGGGTGCCAATTCACAGCAAATATCATCTCAAATTTACTCGTAAAAAACCCCTCACTTATGCTTCTGCGTAGCAGCTACGCACGTGGGCTATTTGTCTGGCGTTTACACTTCTGCGTTACGTTTGTGGCACTATGTAATTCCACCAACAACCACTAGGTGGCAGTGGCTGTAGCTCGCAGTGCCGAGTTTCCTTAATTCCTTCGTGTAGCTCAGACATGGCAACGGCACAAATAAAGTATATTTTAGTTGAGTTGAAGCTGACAAATGTTGGGCATCAGTTGTTTTTAAAGAGAACGTTCTACCCGATGGATATGAAAACCAAGTACAAACTGACCATTTGCTTGGACGTGTAGTCACATTTGGACGCAATAGCTACAAAGGCTACTTTGTGTTGCTTTGACACAGAATTACAAATCAGCATTTATACTATAATTTTACAGTTTAGATTTGCCTTATCCTGTGCATGATGACTTTACAATAATGAACGCTCTTAAAGCTACAACTGATGCAAAGATGTGGACCGATGCAGAATAATTGCGTCATCAGTATGTGATGAGAGTAAACACGTTGTTAGCATTGTAGCTTTTACGTTTGTTGTTAGGGAAAAGAGACTGACTTGGGATTTTTCTTTGGAATGCCACTAGGAATTGACCTATCGCAAGCCCCGCCCCCGGAACACAGACTGGCCAATCACAGCGCAACACAGAAGTGTAGACTGTGGATTAAACTGTGGATGGCAACAAAACAGTTAAACAACGCAAAAATCAACAAGCACAGCTTTGTCTCCAAGGTAAGTAAATCTGTTTAATAACTGTAGTATTATGTTATACTGACATCAGACACCAGCTACTTAACCCAAAATGAAAAAAACCAAAACAACTAAAGCTAAACAACCTGATCCATGTTACGTTATATATGCCTACTGCTTTTGCTTCTTAATAATTGTAAAAGTGCATAGACACCTACCTAACTTTATAGGAACAGTGTTGCTCCTTTATTTTTTATGATACGGTGGTTCACTTTCTCTCTCTGTGATCTGTAAGTTTTAGCTTCTATTTTTATCCGTATTTTATCGTTATTTTGTTAACAAGTGAGCAAGACATCTTGAATATATCGAATATATCCTTCAAATGTGTACTGCAAGCCCTTCTGTCTGCTCCTATCTGAATTATTCACCTTTTTCCTCCAAAAGTCGGCCAATATTTCTCCTGGGAGCGCAGTGAGAGGCAGTGAGATCGCTATGCAAATCTGTATGTCTTGTCGGACCTAGCAACAGTAACCCATGGGTGCGGGGCTTGCGATAGGTCAATTCCACATTAATTAATACATCATTTCTTGATGATTTTTAATTTGCTAGTCAGCAGATGGACTTGTAGGATTTTACTGTCAAGTCTAAATCATATTAGGCAGTCGTTACAGCCATCGTTCCAAGTAGTAGTAGTAGTAGTAGTAGTTGTAGCGCTAACCAACTGTGTCCAGAGGCAGGTTGAAGAGCAACAATTAGTCCCGCCTCCTGGGTGAGGAGGTCCTTTGGCTCGTTTTTCTGACCCAACATCTGTTCAGATGTGGCTCTGACATATCAGGCTCTCTCCTCGTAAAATTCAAATTATTTCCAGACATCAGATCATTAGATATGCATCAAAAACCATATCAGTATTTATTATCAGACGCGTATTACTTTTTTTGTTTGTTTTTTTTACCTTGCAAACAGCAATGATGAGTAATACCGCCTTCACACAGAGATCTTGGCGCCAACATCACCAATTTTTTCTAAACAGTTACATATATTAATGGTTAGTGCCACTGACCGTGCTCATGTTCATGCACATCAAGTTGAGATGGGAGGAGAAGCTCTCAGGGATCGCTGGAGGGAGGAGCTAGCTTTGCATGATGTCATCCAGAAATCACTTACCCTACCTTTAACAGTCTGACCATGTGTATCAAGATCGTAATTTCTACCTCTTGTATCATGACAAACTGTGATAGTGACAAACAATACAGTTGCTCTAAAGACAGCTCGAATTAGCAAAATTAATACAACCTATATCAACAAAACAAACAGAGAAGTAAACATAGTAAAGGAAAGAATCGGCTCAACAAGTTGACACGAGTCAAAAAGTCACCACTTTAATCAAAGATATGCACACGAAATAAAGCTTTAGATAAATAATCAAAATGTACTAGATGTTTCTTTTGGAGGTTTTTTATGACCTGTATTGAAAAAAGAGGTGATAAAACAGGTTTTTTTGTAAAATTGAAACTTTTTTTTTAACAACCAAGATGTTTATCATACAATCACAAATGTCTGATTTTTTTCACTTAAAATTACTTTTTTACATTTTGACATAATGTATGTTGTAGAATTGCTATTTTTTCCTATAATTTCAACTTTTTGTCCTAAAATCAATTTTTTTTTGTTATTTTACAAAAATCATCAGTTTTGACAAAAATCTGTGACTTTTTGTTGTAAAATCTTTTACAAACTTTTGTTGACATAAACCAGCTGCTCTCCATCTCAAACAGGTAACTTCCTCAGAAGTTTTTTTGTCATAAAATCTAAAATTTCACAAAAATTGCAACCTTGATCATCCAATTGAGAATATTGTAATACATTTTTTTTCTTGTAAAATTACAATTTTTAAAAGAAAATTTACTTTTTTCATAAAAAAAACATTTTGTCATTAAAATTTACATTTTACAAGAGGGAGACTTTAAGAAAAAAACAAAACAAACAAGTCTGATTGCAATTGCAGATTTTTAAATATATTTTTTTGAAACAATTTTTTGTAAAATTTTCACTTTTTGTCCTAAAATTTCAAATTTTTGTGAAAAAAGTGAATTTTGCAAACAATACAGATTTTGAGAAAAAAAATTGGCAAATTTTTGTTGTAAAATCTTTTGCTAAATCCTGACTTTTTGACATAAACCAGCTGCTCTCCACCTCAGTGATTCCAC
>JBAMYA010000008.1:18926125-18966504 GCA_037176975.1 Arrhamphus sclerolepis
CTGTCAAAATAAAATACAAAAAATGTCTACACAAATGACAAAAGCCTATCACCATAACCGCTTTAGGCTTTTAATTTATGCGTACACAGCTCCGTCCTGGCTACTACAGAATTTTCTGGTATACCCACAATGCATCCCGGGATAGGACAGGCCGAGAAGGATACTCGGGACCCGTCCTTCAAATCGGGGAAAAGAAGGACGCATTTGTAGGCCGCATTTGAAGGACCCTTTGAATTGGGACAGCCTTCGGCGCGTCACTGTGACGTAATCGGCCTTTAAATGCGGCCTTCGAAGGATGCGGCCGCTGGATTGGGACACAGCTAACATTTGGTACTGTTAAAGGGACGGTGATTCTTTCCTTTCTCAACCAGCTATGTTGTCAGGTTTCTTGCTAGTTAAAAACTGATTTTTTGCCATAAAATCTCAAATTTTACAAACTGTGCTACTTTTATCATAAAATTGAGACATTTGGACTAAGATCACAATTTCTTTCGAGTTTAATCACAAATTTAAAAAAACAACACTTTTTTGAAAAAAAAAAAAAAATGTAAATGGTAAATTTCCCAATATATATTGTTTTGTTTTTTACACAAAGTGAATTTTTGTCATAAAATCTAAAATTTCACAAAAAGTGCAACTTCTATCAAAAAAATTGAGAGTTTTATCATGTTTGTAATGTAATGTAAAGTTTTGTAATTTTGCTAATTTTTTCCATAATTTCAATTTTTTGTCCTACAATCACAAATCAAAAGTTAATTTAGCAAAAATCATGAATTTGGACAAAAATTTGGACAACCTGTGGTTGTAAAATCTTTTGCAAACATTTGCTGAATCCTGACTTTTTGACATTAACCAGCTGCTCTCCACCTCTGTTATTCCACTTTCTGATGAATAAAACGGGCAGTCACATTGAAATTTCCTCAGAAATGTTCTAGTTAGAAGTTTATGACTGTTTGTGTACGCTGTCATGGGGCAGATAAAATGAAGTGGTGGGCCGGATTTGGCTGGTGGGTCTTGAGTTTGACACATGTGCTACAAGAGTACTGCAATGACGACAGTCTTGTTTTAGATACTTGGCTGCACAGATGAGCCCAAGACCCCAAACAAAAACAAATGTTGGAATGCTGTGCAAGACGGTGCTAAAATAAAATGCAATGATTTGCAAAGGCCTTAAATTTCAGTTAAAATACCACAAAGACAAGATATTAAACACAGAAACTAAAATTTCTCATTGTTTATTGGAAAATAGTTGCTCACTTTGCAACATATTCAAAAATAATTGGAACAGAACCTTGTTTACCACGCTGGTTTTAATGTAATATGTCATGTGGTTTGCATTGTCAAGAGTTTAGATGATATTCAATTTATAGTTTTTGCTGGTGGGATTGATTACCTTAAACATGGTGGCAGTTGCATTTTTTTGTTTGTTTTTTTTCATTAAAAGACTAAGATATAACCATAAATTCAGAGGACTCGGGAGATTGCACTGATATCAAAACAACTTTCTACGCACAATCGTAAATGTGACATATAGAGTATTATTACCCTGTTGCCAGAACCCCTAGTCTTGATTCAAGGGCTTTCTTTTCTGTCCATTTGATAAATTGGTCGAGGGCATACAACAACACGAGCCAAAACATCACAGTTCCCAACCCACAGCAGGATCCTGGCGAGCTCACCTTCCACAGCGTTGGCGGACCCTCAATGAGCTTGGCATTGGTGCCACAGTACTGCAGAGCCAGATGGAGACACTCGGTGCCAAACTCAAAGTCTGATTCACTGCACTGCAGGAGATACAAAAGAGCAGAGCAGCTGTGGACAGCTGTTGACAACAATGCATTTTTCATCACAATCAGCAGAGTCAAAGAACACTTCATCTGCCAGCTATCCTGGTGGATGCCCTTCAACATGTGAATGACATCCATCATGAAAGATTTTTACTGGACTTAATGGTTTTAGAGTAAAAGAGAGAGAGAGAGAAAAAAAGCATCTGGTCCATAAACATCAAAAACCTTCCTGAAGTGGGAAAGATTCACCCTAAAGAAAAGCGCTGTGAAATGTAAGATGATAAGTAATGTTTGGGTCACATGGTGGTGATGGCGGAGGTAATAAGAACTGAATCACAGGATGATTTAAACCAGCCACAAGGGAGTTTTTGTCACGTCTTAAAAATTCACAACTTTTATCAAAAACCTGAGAGTTTTGAACAAAATTTACAAATTTCTCTTGTATAATTATGTTTATTAATTTTTTAATTGGCTCTTGTTGTAATAAATGTTATTTTGTTGGAAAATGAAAATTGTAATAATAATAATATATTTTTCTTTCATAAAAAAAAGGTAAATATTTGATAAGGAAATCTCAAATTTTGCTAAATCGCAACTTTTATAAAATTTACCTTAATACTAAAAATCATTTCATCAAATCAAATCAATCATTTTTTATAGTACAAAATAAAGAAGCTAATTTTGTTCAAAAATTTCAAACTGTTTACGGTACAATTATAACGGTCACAAAATTGTGACTTTTTAAGTTAAAACTACAATTTTTTTTTTGCTGGAAAAGATTTTGGCATAAAAATTACTGAATTACCTTTTTTTCAAAATAAATAAATTAAAAAGAATTCAAAAAAGTTTAGCCAAAAACACAAACTCAGTCTATGATGGCACTGTTGTTTCAGTCACTTTTCAGTGGTTTTGAAGTTTTGAACCCACATTTTTACCGTTTCTAAAACCAAAAAGAAAAGACAAATGCAAAACCTGGTTGCGTCTGCCAAACTCACCTTTTGTGCTTTCAGAAAGATAATTGGTTGTTTAAAGAAATGTAAATCAGTCAAAGTAATCCTCTTAAATTTTGGAAAATTATTAAATCATTAACTGAAACTAATAATGGAGCAAAACCTCTGCCAAGTATTGTTAAGGGCTCTGACCTCTGAGTATCGTATTGGAGCTGATTCTTTAAGTCTTTATTTCTTATTATTCACTGACATAATCCTTCTTTGTGTCACTTGTTTAGTTTGAATCCAGCAATAGATTTGTAGCTGTAAAAAGCATTCAGACTCAAAGACATTAGAAAAACTGGCATTTCAACTATTTCCTTGATGTAATTTCTTAAATATCTCCTGGCTCAGAAATAAAACATTTGTCTTTCTTGCTTTATTTAAAGGTGTTGACCCTGCAGATGCATTTTCTTCTTCAATTTAGCTGCAGTTGTTTACTTTCTTGAATCTGCTCAGATGAAACAACTGAGTCTCTATCTAAAGACTCAGTCAGCCAAAATCAGTTCCTCAGGGTTCAAGCCTGGGACCACTCCTATTTATTTTTATTTGTAAGCCATTCGGACTAAAATGCATCAAATGGCAAATTCAAGTTCTATGCTGATGCACTGCTCTGAGTCTATACCTAGCCATGCTCTGTGTCAGATATAACAAGCAACTAATACCGTCCAGCATACTTTGGGTGAACTTGTTCTGAATGCCAACAAAACGAAATTTCATTATGTTCTCAAACTAAATTGAAACTCTAGTCTAAATTGAAGTCAACTACTGCTATTTGGGGCTATGAGATAAGAGCAGCAAGAGATTAAACGAAGAACAAAACCAATATTAACTGAGTTCTTTATTTAAAATAGTCATGCCTTTTCTTTAAAGTCAAATAACAAAAAGTCAAAGCAAGACTTGTTGGTGTTGCTGGATTATGACAATATTTTTTGTGGGTTTTTTTTTTTTGTTTGTTTGTTTTTTACATCCACACGGCTTCACAATACTTATAGAATATTATAAACAAGTTTCCTTTTGAAATTTTCTTCCTCGACTCATTTTATCAGCTGGAATCAGACAGCCTGATGTCATGGCACATTATGAATCAAAACGTAAAGCTTCTCTCTCTTCATTCAGTTGTGTTGAGAACAGCAGAATGACCTGCTCCGGACATCTACATATATTTGTTAAAAAGAGGCTCTTTTTGTTTGTTTTGGTTTTTTTGTTCTGAACTTTCAGCAGATGCTTTACAGAAATATCTGTCCTCCTGAGGCCTTTCATATTTCTGTCTGCATTGTATTCACCGGCAGTGTTTACACAGAAGAGGCTGATAACAAGAATCTGCCGTCACCACATTTTTCAGGACGTGTTTCAGAGGACGCTGTTTTCTTTGGCTGATGGACTGCTGGCTCTATGACACTCTTATCTTTCTGAATTAAGATTTAGAATGTCCAGCGCTGATTTCTTCAGATTCATGTGACAATTTTCCACATTCCTCTGCAAGATAAGTAAGATGTTATCTTGTGTAATGGTGCAGTTCCTCATCCATATTCCCCGGAGGAAGATTTCTGCTCAGCACATGCAATTAGTGCTTGACTAATCGTTTTTAGAGACAATGAAGAACTTCAGAGTTCAAGTTCTGATTAGCAAATGTTGAAGTAAAGGTTTTGTCAGCTCTGTCTGTTATGGCTAAAAAATAAACAGGCAACAATGGGGCTGCAAATAACAATTATTCATGCCCTTTGATGGGTCAAATGTAGTCGCAAGAAAAAAAAATATTGAGCAAAATATCAATATCAGTGTATTAAAGTTTTAGCAGACAGGAAGTTTTTCTACACATTAATGGTTGTAGGGCCAGGTAATGAATTCAAATTTAATCAAAACTGTCATTCAGAACTTCAACACAAACTAATCTTAACCATGTCAATAATTTCAATTGTTTGAAATATCTATCTATCTGCAGAGTGGTGGTGGTAGCATTGTATCGGAAATATGCATCCAACTGAGCTTTTCAATACGCAATTTCATTAATACCAGAAAGGTATTGACATTCGATAACCAGCCCTCTCTGTGAGAATTAGCAAACATGTGGCTTTATTTGAAGCATCAACGCTAAAAATTCTGCATAATGAAGAACTGTCATGAAGTGCAATTAAAGAGATAATCAATTATGCACCCAAGAGATCTGAAACACCAACAGCTTTATCTGGATATACTACATAACACTCTTATCTGTGATTTTGTTTCCACTGAGAGAGAGAAAAAAAAAAAAAAGCTCCACTTTGTTCACCAGCTCAGTGGTAACTGCCTCTTGGTGCATCTACTAGCTTTGCCATTAGCCTGTTAGATCAGAGTCACATCTGGACAGATGTGGGGTCTGAAAACAAATCATAGGACCTCCTCAATCAGGAGACGGGACCAACAGCTGGTTTACATATTGCATCTACAAGCAGTTGGTTAGAGCTACAAGCAATCAGAACAACAAATAAAGTGGCGTGTTCAGAGCAACAAAGCAAATGGAATCCAACAAAGGTTTTAGTTTTTTCCAACAGAATTTGAGAATAACTGAGGTGCTCAAACACTCAATCAATATCTACAGCATGGGCAGATAAACAATCATAATCATCTTCAGACTTCTTTACCAGATGTCTCTCTCTATTTGTAGATGAGATGGACCTCATCCGGCACAATCCCTAATATGTCAGGTTCACACTGTACACTTTCAGGTCACATTGCAAATTAATTTACAGCATGTTATACTGTGTGACTGGACATACGCTGAATCGTGGCAATGACACAAATAAATCTGAGTGTATTTCAGGGTCGAAATGCAGCATCATAGTATCAGTAGCAGGTCCCTGCTAACATGCTAATGCACCGATGACTCTAAAGTTAGCGTTGTAGAAGAGGTGCTGGTGTGCTTTGAAAAGAAAAGAAAATCAATGAAAAGAAGTGTCTTTCTACTTTATTTCACATTTTTCTTCCAGTTTCTCCACTGTATCTGCCACTGTTGTTGCTAGGCTACCATGCAGTGTAGACGTGCTGATGTTTACGTTATTTCATGGTGCGTTACTATTAACTATTGGTCAGATCGTAGAGGCAGCCACAGGTTGTCACACTGAGACAATTCCTCCAAATTTATGACTCTGCTGATATCTGCTGCTATCCGTCTTTAGTTGCAAGACGGTTCTATCTTTTGTCTTTGTCTCATTGTGAGATCTACCACCACTGATTTTGAGCTATGATGGAACATTTTTACCACCACTAACTATCTTTCATGTGAGATAGCCAAAACTGTACAGACCAAGTCTTTAACTGCTGATGTCAAAGTTGATTCAAACGGCCACTGTTAACCATCCAGACCACAATGTCTCAGCTCTATCGTCATTGCGTTAAGTCCTCTCAGAGACACTCTACAAGGACAGACTGATCCGACTGGCTTCCCGACACTTTTGGGCAGAGTTGTCGATCTTCAGCGTAGTGTAGCTAAACGAACCTGCTGAGCAAATGTAAATTTCCTAGCGGTACGTCAACATTTCTAGACTACATCGCTGGGGTGTCAACATAATAGTATTGTTTCATTATGTTCCAATGTTCTTCTCTGTCTGAAGTTATTCTAATTAAGATTAGTCTGTGGAGTTAATTATAACATTTATTACTTGTGTGTGTTGATTCACTGTTGGGAAACTTGACTTTGTGTAAAAAGAGACTGAAGTTTGGATTTAGGCAATGAGCAAATTCAAGCTCTCTGTAATTATAAGGTAATATTTTATCAAGCTACAAAAGAGAAGGATCTTTTATTCCAGGGGCCGTGGAACTAAAGAGAGAAATTATGGCAGAAACATGCTCTCGGTCCTGAGGTAATTTAACCTTATGCATTTTCCCTGCATACAAAAGCGCTCGCTGGGGACCGGATAAAGTGTCTCGCCTTTTGTCTTTTCGGGCCTTAGTTCTTCTGCTCTCAATGGACGTCAAGCTACAAATGTGAAGCTCTCAGAGATTTTTCATGAGCATGTCCTACAGTCCTGACTTGACAGATACCTTACACTTTCCAGTCTTTAAAAGAAAAAAAAGCTGAAAAGGAGGAGCAGGGAAACACACACTCAATCGACCTCCCCCAGTTTGTGTTTTTTCAACTTGACTGGCCTTGACACTGGAGCACAAGAGTGAGCTCATTTTCTGAAAAAGGCCAAAGCCAACAGAATCTGAAGATCCATATGTGCCAGGAATAAAAATAACTTCAGACAAATGGCACTCCCATTCAAGGCATGCTTTTGCTCTTAGCTCAAGGTTTGCTGCATCTTTCAAAAACTTGTCTATCCCAAGAACCGTCTAATTAAATCAAGGTTGAAACAGCAAACTCAAAGTGTCTGAAAAATAAATAAGGTCAACTCCTGCATCTCCAATTTCACGCTCAATTGGCCTGCCACGTATTACAAATAAGCCCCTGCTTTCAGAGAAGAATCAACACATTTACGGCTTACGTCAGCGTATAAATTCTTTCCATTTTGCAGGTACCTATATTGAATCACACTTAACTGCTGAGAATTAATCTCAAGCCCACCTAAACCTGCAGTGTGATTTCAATGTTCCTTCATCATTTTTCCAACTGAGCTTTTGTTCACTTTTTTTTTTTTTTTTTACCCACAGAGTAATCTGCTACAAAGTGGAAGAATATATCAACGTGTCAGTTCCTTCCCTGATGCCGTAAAGGCCACGGGAAAGTGATAGCACCCTGGACTGGAGCTGTTCAGAGTGAAAGCCTGCAGGTTCTGGCACATCAGCGTAACAATGAAGGAACTGCGAAGACCTGCGATGATGTATGGCAATCATAAAGCCTTTTGTCATCCAAGTCATGTACTTTTCAGAGCATAAATCTAAATGTTTCAAAAGATTTGAAACCTCTCGTATTAATTATTTGACGCCAGGAGTAAGTAGGACACGGATGCAGGATCTCATCTGGCCAACCTGTGACAGTATGTGATGTGTTTTTTGTTTGTTTTTTTTTTCCCTTCTAACAATTGCCGCTATGAAATCATACTTTTGGATGCATTTGCAAATCTTGAACTGCTCTGCCAGCCGTAGGAACTGTTAGTAAAACAAACCGGCACACCACTTCATTTTATCTGGCCCGCGAGAGCATGCAAAGACAATAATATATTTATAACTAGAACATTTCTGGGGAAACTTCAATGCAACTGCCCGTTTGATTCAGTACTGACGTCAAAAAGTGGAATAACTGAGGTGGAGAGCAGCTGGTTTATGTCAGAAAGTCAGGATTCAGTAAACATTTGAAAAAGATTTTACAAAAAAAAAGATTTGTTTAATACTTTTTTATAACAAAAATTAGGAATTCTGGGAGTTGTAATTTTATGTCAAAATGGTGCAAAAAGTTGATCTTTTCCAACAAAACAAAATGTGATTTTAGTACAAAAGACTGCTTTGTAAAAGTCAAGATTTTTGTGAAATTTGAGATTTTATGACAAAAAAAATATCACTTTTTTTGAAGAAAAAAGGTGAAATTGCAAGAGCTGCCATCTTACAACAATTTTTTTAATGCAGTTTTAAAAAAAATTAAATTTTCCCTCAAAATTAAAATGCCAAGATTTTAACAAACTAAAAGACTCAATCTTAAAAAAAAGTTGCTTTTTTATGGAAGAAGTCAAATTTTTCCTAAATCTGTAGATTTACAAGAAAGAATTTTTTTCCAGAAATTTGAGATTTTATGACAAAAAATAATTTCTTGTTTATGTCAAAAAGTTGTGATATTTTGAAATTCACAATTTTACAAGAAAACTTGTTATAGTGCATGGACGGCATGCGTTTAAAATGTCTTGGGAAAATTAGAGCTCAATTTGAATTTTAACTCTAATAAAAGTTGTGAAGCTTAATTTAAAAAAAAAACAAAAAAAAACCCAAAAAAGAAACACTTCTTTACATGAGCAAAATAATGAACAGGTAATTAATTATGAGTGTATTTCAGGTATAAAAGCCCAAAACTGTGCTTGTGAACGTTTCAGATTTATTTTTAAGTAAGGAATAAAGAGAAGGCACACTAAATTGAAGAGAGGGGAAAAATGAAAAAGAATAAAAGTTTACTTTTACTTTGTTTACCTTCTGTGTAAAGTTCACTGAGATCCTTTCTGCCAGGACTTGGCGCTGTACCAGCGAACCAAAGTGAAACCAAATTAACAGCATTTGACAAAAGTCTTTTGTGACTTCAGACCTTATCAGCAAACTTTTTGACTTCTTTGTCAATTATCTCATCAGTGAAAGACGTGGACTTGGAAGAACAGCAAGTTCTCAACAATATCCACAAAAAAAAAAGAAAAAAACATCCTAGAAATCCAGATGCACCGCTAACAAATTTGAATTTGCCCTTTTCATCTTGGGGAGCCAATCAGATCAGTCTATCCATGTAAAGCGTCTCTAAGAGGTGCTGCCGTCAATGTTAGCTTATTTGCGTCACTCTTAATACGTGGCCTTTTCCGTTGCCCTGATTGGCTGCAGCATTAACCAATGAAGTACAGAGAAAGTTTGAAAAGCAACAGTTGATCCCGCCTCCTGGACGAGGAGGTCCTACGACTCATTCTCAGACCATACATCTGTCCAGATGTGGCTCTGATCTATTGGTCTATGAAGAAAAAAAAAAGAAAAAGAAGCAGATTTGGGGTCGTAAAAATAAATTAAAGTGCAGGTCTTACCCTCTGATAGGCCTGATGGATGACATCATAGGTAAATCCCTGGGGCATCTCACTGGCTCTGTACTTGGCCCGCTCCAGAGAGTGATCCAGGTAGCCCTCTGATGTGGTGGCTATTACCGTGGAAACCAGAGGTCGGATAGCTCCTGCTGCCTGCACAACAAAAAGGGTTTATAGTATTTATTATTTACATGTCAAAGCTGTTAGGAAAAGAAAAGTTTCAGATGAATAATACTCTCCCAAATAAGTGTAAAAGCAGAAATAAAAGAAGCTTTCATTGGGAACAAAGTACTGAATCCTTTTCCTGATACCGAACAACAAACAATTTAGGGCATTTCACATAATTAATACTTATAATAATTAAAGAAGTCTTGAAGTATTGAAATTAAGCCTGGAGATTAAGGTGGCGAGCAACTGGTTTATGTCAAAAAGTCACCATTTAGCAAATGTTTTCAAAAGATTTTACAACAAAAAGTTGCTCATTTTTGTTGAAACACACTTTGTAAAATGTTTTATGACAAAAATTTGTGATTATATGAGAAAAATACAACTTGGTATTTTATGTCAAAATGTTGCAAAACGTTTTCCAAGAAAAGTATTGTAATTTTAAGTTAAATAGTTGAGATTTTGTAACATTTGTGATTGTATGATTTTTTTTTAATGAAAAAAAGTATGTTTTTTTTTTTTAATTTGTGATTATACAATAAAAAAATTGTGATAGTATAATCAAAAAAACTCAAATTTTTAGCACAAAAAGTGGAAATTATAGAAAAATTTGCAATTTTATGACTGCTGTAATTTTACATCTTTAGAGAAAAAAGACTTTAAAGAAAGCAAAAAGAAGAAAACATCTACAAAGAATTCTCTCTCTCATGATTCTGACATTTAGAAAATAGAAATATTTTTGGTAATCCTAACTGAACCTAAAATAGGAAACATTTAGTCTGATTATACATCAAATAAATGTAATAAATATTTTTTTAACATGAACAAAAGTACTTATTTGATTAAACAGTGTCATACTTGACTCACACCGGTGTTTCTGGGCAAAAATATTTAAGTTTTATGAAAGTCAGTGGTTTTAAATAACTGTGATTTATTGTACTTATCATCTGAACCTATTGGAATTACCGGAATAATGACTTGGATTACGAAGTAGCATGTAATTAATTGCGTTACGTATGAATTACAGTGAATATAATTTGGACTTGAATGGATTATATTTACCTTTTTAAACCCTGAGGTGACTTTGCTGTGAACTGGCATTATACAAATAAAAGTGAACTGATCCCAATTTCAGTGCTGACTGAAATAAACCTGATTTTGATTTTATTCCATAATCAAGCAACCCTGAATCGCTGGCCTGTTACAGAGAACGTACAGGTGAACCAGCAATGTTTTCACTGCGGATGAAACAATCCGATGGTGCTTTTCATGCCACTTTTTGCACTTAGAATAACTATTCTGCCAATTAAATTAATCACAGACACGAACTTCTACATGTCCAGGCACAAGGACTTAAAATGCCTCAGCTGATTAGATTAGATTCCTCAACTTTCTAAGGTTTTTTTTTTTTGTTTGTTTTTGGAGATCTTCAAAGAATGAAAAAGTTCGGGAACCGCTGATGTAAGCAGTAATCTTATCGCACCCTTCATGTAGCCCCTCTGGTACGTTTCTAAAGACAGACTTGAGCGTTTGCTTTGTCTTTGCTACTTAATACTACTGAAGAGAATTTCAAGGATTTCCCTCCAGATGTGTCATAGACCAAACAATTAATCAATAACTGACAGTTTAATTGGAAATGAAAATAACCAATGGGCCCAGCTTGGTACGAGACAAAACTAAACTAAATCCGCATATTTAAGAAAATGGACCCAAAAAGTGAAAAAATAAAAATAAAAAAGCTGATATTTTTGCTTGAGTTCACATATACAGTCGGAGTCAACGCAGAGAACCAGCTGTTGGACCACAACGCATACTCACGAAACCATGAGCTCCACTGAAAACATGATTTGTGATCATCTGAGGGCCTCCAAGATGTTCACCATGTGCTTTTTTTGGCCGTGGATACAGTCAGTCACATGACCAAGGGAATGTTTGTTCAAGAGTGACCCCAACATGTTTCACGAGCACAAATTCACGTAAATCTGCAACTCAGAATCAACGATGTGAGAGAAAAATGCTTCTAATCAGCGTTTATCGTACTGACCCCTTGCTCCTTGGCAGCCACCGCAATCTTGTACAGAAAGTCCTCCTCCACGAACGGCCGCACAGCGTCGTGTATGATGACCACCTTGGGTCTCTCGGCCGTGGCGGTCTCATCGCCCAGAGCAAGGACTCCGTTGCATATCGACCTGTGACGAGTCGAACCGCCCGACACCACTCGGACTCTTCTGTGCTGGAACCGCTGGACGATGTCTGTCATCAGGTCTGTGTTCTCTTTGGCAACAACGACCACGATGCTTTGGATCCACGACACCCTGCAGGAACACACCAACTGTTGAGCAATGCCTGTTTGGAAAGGTGAAACTTTTTCCAGTTTAATTTTTTTCTTCTTCTTTTGCTTGTACTCTGTGACTCCGCTGACCAACAAGCTGAACCCAGTTTCAGGTGCAGTACTGAGAGACATAATTAACAAAAAAATGTTTGGTAAAAACAAAACAATACAATAATAAAGCAAACAGAAAGATACAATGTCGTAGTCTACCGAGAGACAAAAACATGACTTTGAAGAAGTTAATATTCAAGCTTTAATACCAAGTAGGGCTGCACAATATATTGAAAATCTACCAACATATATGTCAATACTGCAAAATAAAATAAAATATTGCAATAAATGGTGTATAGTTTTTTTCAAATGCCACTCAGATGAAACCTCCCTGAATGAGACACATATTTAGATGCTAAATAGATTTTTAAAAATTTCCTTTTTCTACACCAGGGGAGTCAAACTCATTTCCACTGAGGGCCACAGCATTATGTTGTGACTGTAAGACTCTGCTCCTAAATATGTTGTTACACAACAGTTTCTGTAATGATCGTCATTTACTCAAGTGAAAAGATGATCAGGGTCAGGCAGAAACATTTTTAGGGGCCGTTGTTCAAGTAAACATGGAAGAACACACCAAGTAAACTGACACATGTTTACAAAGTTTGTTTTTTAAGTTTGTGGAAAAATTGAGAAATTTGCAAGATCACAATTTTTATGCAGTAAAATATTGACTTTTGAAAAACTGAAAACTTTTTACCATTTAATTAAGAGTCATGGTTTTGTAGTAAAATTGCAGATTTTGCAATATCACATATTCGTCACATAAAAAGTACATTTTTATCATTTTTTTTAAATAAAATTCCCAAATCTTTCATATGCATAAATGTTTTAATACATGTATGTTTTAATTGCAACAAGACTTTTTTTTTTTTTTTTTTTTGGGGGGGGGGGGGACGCTTGCAAAATTGACTTTTGAAATTAATAATGAAACTTTTAGTTGTAAAATACTGGCTTTTTAAAATCTGCATAAAATTACAACAAATTCTCAAAAAGTGTTTCCTGTAAAGCCCAATACACTTTTATTTTAAGACAAACTCTCACGGGCCACATAAAACAATGTGGTGGACCGGGCCACAAAATACATGATTGTTTTTGATAAGTTTTTGAATTTAATATCGCTATTTCTTCTTCGTCATTTTCAAGTCAGGTAGAACAGGATTTCACTGCAATGCCTGTAAATACAACAACTAGCAGCTAAAACTCACATTAAATATACTTTATTTTCTCTGTTGCTATGTCTGAGCTACATACAGGAAGTAAACAAAAGGAAGCTCTGCACTGCGAGCTACAGTGCTGCAGAAAAATGAACCGAAGCTGCCACCTAGCGGTTGGTGGAGGAATTACAAAGCGATGCAAACAATAAAACAGAAGTGCATGCGTATAATGAAGTTTTACACATTGTTACAGGAAGGAGTGGATTCTGTTTGTACCAATGAAAAGCTCAAAATTATTAACATTTTTATGAATGCTGAAATGCGGAAGTTTCATTGGCACATCACGTTTTTCTAATATTACGTAGCCCTTATACCTTTTACAGGCAGTTTTGTTCTCTTGAGTCCTAATTTTACTTTATGTTTTTACAGTGAGTCTAACAGATATGATTAATATAATCTAAGATGAAGCATGTGTTAGAGACTGTGGCTCGACACTATGGAAACGATTCATGTTAGTTTGCAGAGCTACTGCAGTGTCCATTAAACTTTGTTATTTCTCTAAATAGTGTTTTATATCACTGGAAAAACAGAAGAAAAAAATTAAAACAGTCCACACCATTTGTCTCAAAGTCAGACACTTGATTGGCTGTTAACACACAGCAGAGTCAAGGGGAATGGCATGACGTAGCTTATTTCCAGATGACCCTTTCAAAATAAAAGTTCATCTGTTCATTTAGATGCCAAAAGCGGTGGCCCGCATGTGCTATCCAGTTGGTCGTGCCACACACCCAGCAGGATCAGTGTCTTCATTGAGCTTTTTTGATTTAAAAAAAGTGAATGTTAGGTTTGATCTTAAAGGACAAGGAGAAAAAAAAAAAAAAGAAAAAAAGAGAAAATAAGGAGCGTCATAACAGCTGAAAAGGATGTGAATCTGTGACAATGTGTATATATTTAAACAAATCACATAGGTATATATATTAGTGACATAAAAACTGTTAAAGACTATGAATTTAGAAAAAGTATTCTCCTCTTCCACACACAGAACTGATTTAATAACTCCTAATTAGGTAAGTTGATTGTAACATTATCACAGATGCATTCAGTTCGCTTATTAAGAACTGTACTTTTCACCATTTCTGAGGTGAGATATTTATTGTGTTTCTTCTACTTGATTAAATCAATACCATTTTCTATACATGACATTGTTATATTATTATTATAAACTACACCACCATACAATTTTTGGACAAATAATTGATTTGCACACATAGGATGCATTCACAAAGCTATTAAAGTTCATTATACATGTAGATCACGTGTCAAACTGGAGGCCCACGGGCCAAACACAGCCCACCACGACATGTTATGAGGCCCCCTAGAGGTTTTGAAGGACGAATGCTTGTCTGAAATTAATGTGCTGCCTCATAGCATACACTGAAATTCACACTCTTGCAGTTTTGCGAAAGTCAATGTCAATATTTTACAACAAATTGCAATATCGAGGTGAAAAGTCACAACTCTACATCAAAAGTTACATTTTTTCCAATCAAAATGTGCAATTCTATAAAAAGCCAAGATTTACAGTAAAAAATAGGGAATTTTATTTATTTTTTTAAATTAACAAAAAATATGCTTTGTATTGCAAGTTGTGATATTGCCAAATCCAATAATTAAAAAAAGGGCGGGAGGGGAGTCTTTTTAGGACATACAGTTGTGGGATTAGATGAAAAAGTTTTCATTTTATGAAAGTCAATATTGCAAAACAGAACATTTTAATATTAAGTTAAAATGTCACAATTTTCCAAAATATGAGATTTTATGACAAAAGCTTTTTTTTGGGATAAAGATTTGTTCGTTTTCACACCACAAAAAATTGGAGACTTAACAGCAAACATTCTAACACAATGATTAAACTCTCAGTTTTACCACATTAAATCGTAATTTTATGTCAAAAAGTTTTCATTTTGCATAAGTCAATATTTTACATTTTAAACAAATTTAAGTCTTGAAAAATTCTCAGCTTTCACCCAAACCTTTGCTCCCAGCCATAACTGAAACAAAATACAACATATTGCAGGTCAAACAGATTTCCTGTGGACAAAGCATCGTGAACTCTTTTCTGTATCCATTTTACTGGGAAAAGCTTAATTTTCACCATCAATATTAGTTACTACAGTCTTTAAGAAGATAGACTTGACATGCTGAGATTAAAGGAGAGAATAAAAGGGAGAAAAACAGCCAAAAACAGTTTCAATACAATATTTTTTGTTTTTGGAATAATAAACGCATTATATTATTGTTTTGGGTTTGTTTGTTTTTTAACCAGCTTTTTTTGGCTTGGCAGTATAATGAGTCAAGAGCAAATGCTTAGTTGAGTGGGGGGGTCATCGTCATTTTCTTGCCCCGAGGCCGCTTTAAGTGTTAATCCGTCCATGTCAGCAGAGAAGGAATTCTATTTAATTAATTTCATTCAGTTATCGTTCTAGCGGCATCTTTAAACTAACAGCTAGACATGCTAATTTATCACTTCTTACCTCTCGAAAGCCTGGATAGTATAGCTTATCAGCGGTCTGCCCAAGAACGAGCAGAACTGTTTCGGTTTTTGCAGTCCGGTTCTCTCCCCGGTGCCGCCGGCAGGGAGAACCACCGACACCGGGAAGTCCACGCATCGTCCCACCGGATAGGGGTCGCACTTTCCGGCATCACCAGTTAGGAAAACCCCAGGATTAACAGGCCTGTCCGGTTCATTGTCATCAGTTTGTACATTAATTTGAGTAACGTCCATCTGTTCATGAGGGGGGGTGTACGAGGGTTGTAAAAAGAATTAATATCCCAAAAATGTGCATTCCTTTTTGACAATTGAGTTGCTAAGAAGTTACAGAGAACCTACTCTTGTAATATAGCCGTGAAGTTAATGGACAATGTGCAGTACTTCCGCCGAGTCTTTTCAAAATAAAATACGATACGTTTGGATTCTTAAAATATATATATAATTATTTATTTCTTATTGTTATATTTATTATTTAAATTTATTGTTATATAATTTCTTCATGTGTCTGAACGTGTCTTATTCCTTAAAGTGTTCTTCAAGTAAGGTGTTTTAGCTTCTTTCTTTTTTTTTTTGAGGCAATGTATTCACTCTTCACATAATCAAATATCCAATACTTGTGATTGATTTCAACTAATTTAAATTGTTTTTAGTTTGTAAACTTCAAACACTTCAAAGATAAAGTCTTAACACTATTAAATAATCAAATCTACTTACTAATGAAAACTATTTGGGGAAAGGTGGTCAAATTGGAAAATTATATAAAAGTTTTTTTTATCTACATAACACTTGTAATTAAAAATAAAAAAATCTTTATGTCACTCTGTCAAAAAAATCCATCACAAAGTAAAGTATAAGATGTAGTAATTTCTTGAAAATGAATGGAATCAAAGAGGGGAACTTCCTAAGTGCTTTCTTTAATGTTCTACTGAAAATAAAATGTTTTAATTTTTTTTTCTATTTTTGGGTCCCAATTAAGTAAATCCTCTCAACTTGGAAAAAAGATGCCTAAAACATCAAATCCAAGACATATTTCCAATAGCCTTACCTGAAGAAAATAGGCCATTTTTTGTTTGTTTTTTACCCTAGTTTGAATTATTATGTCAAACCTCCTCTAAATGCAACACTAAACCATCACACCATTTCCACTGCAACAAGATAAAAAGTTATATTTATTTCATACAAAGTTTCTACAGGAATGATTAATGACAAAGCTTTTTCCAGACTCCACTTCAACCCCAAAAGACAAAGCCACTTAAGGAAAGTTTATCAGCTATGTTGCCACAGAAAATATATTACATCATACGTCATAAATCTGACATGGTAAAATCTTATACACAAGGCCATGCACCAAACGCAAGTAAGAATTTAATATATATATTTCTATATACACACAGACAGAAGTATTTACATAGGACTTTTTTTTAAAGATGTTTGATGTTTTTCACCGGTGTTGGATGCAGATTTCCATCATCGCAGAGAAGGCATATATGAACGCATGCACAACCCTACAGCTTGGATGATGTGTGTTGGCTCCAGAGAACCTTTCAGACTGCACACCCCAGTCAGTTTCACATTATATTTAACCATATGGATTAAAATGCCAAAAAAAAAAGTCCTTAGTGTGCCCCTTGGAGTCTAGGTTACAGTGTGGAACCAGCGTCTCATAAATCAAGTCCCAGGCAGAGAGATAATCCACAGCTGCAACCTCTGAATGTCACAGAGACATAAATCCAGAGGGTTTAGAGAGTCTGCACATCTCCCAGCTCTCAGGGTTCAGTCTCGTGCCAGTTCTCGCTCATCCGGCTGTTGCCCAACCTCCTCTTGCTCTTGGATTTGTGTCTGTGCAGGAGCTGTGGCGGTAACACGACGGGCTCCTCCAGCTTGTTGCCCGACTCGTTGTGCTGCCTGGAGTACCTCTTGCACTTGCAGGAAGTGACCACAGTGATTTTGTACGTTCTCGTGGTGCCATCCTGGCACTGCAGCTGGATGCGCTGGGTGCGGGTCTTGTCGTTGACGCACCTCCAGTCATGGTTGCCGCTCCGGCGAGCCCAGAACTTCCTCCCGCGGGTCCCACCGATCCAGTTTTCCAGCACGTGGGCCGGGAGGCACTCGCCGGCACACACCAGCTCCTTGATGGGGTTGATGCTGGTGCAATGACCGTCAGAGATGTACTTGGTGGACCTCAGCTCCCTGCATCCGATCTGACCCCGTTCTGCAGGCAGAGAATGGTGGGAAAGTCAGTTAGGACAGCGGGGAGGTGGAAAACAATTCTGAATCACCCCAAATTATTGTCAATTTACTTAGAAATAATACACTGAAAATGTCTTTAAAAAATACATATACATTTGTATTATATACATATATATTATACACACACACACATATGTACACATAGATGTGTGAATATTGTATATTTGACATAACACCATCCCCATTTATTTCTTTATTTTTACAGATATCATACATACATTAATTTTTTTTGTCACCATGGCTACATCGGCCATGTATCTACTTATTCATTAATTTTAAAAAAGGCATTTAGGTGTGTGTGTATATATACATATATATATATATACACACATACATATATAGATAGATAGATATACACACACACATATATACATTACAGTTTATATTTACAGTTTGGATATATTGGCTATTTATTGGTTGACTTATTTAATTTTAAATATTTTATTTTTATTATTATCATTATAACAGAGGTTGTTGCAGAGGTCTTAGAAATTCATGTTCCAAATACAATTTGACATTATAAGGTTAATTCTCCTATAAAGCTTCTTCATGAAAAATGAATTCTTGTGAAGTCTATCATACACATATTTTGTCATTAACAGTTCACGCCCTCATCACATCGGCTCAGTGTCACTCTCCCTGATTATGCTTAAATATAATGTTTGATAATTGAGGGTTTTATTTCTCCCATTACTTCTCTTTACAGCCTCTGGCGTGAAACAGGAAGACAAGGAAGTGGCACAATAGCACCTTAACCTTCTAGACGTTAAAGAAAAAAAAAAAAGTCAGAGCAGCAGGGATTAGCAGGAGGATCACTTGTATACAGGCAGCATTGTTATCCTGCAGACTACAAACATGGTCCTCTGCATGACTGTAACCCAAGACCACATGCATACACCTCAGTGACAGCACTGGATGAATGACGAGGGGGAGAGGCTCCATCTTCCTGTCTCTTCTGGGCCCCCCTCAATACAATCCATCACACACAGTCACAAGCACAATCCTACAGATGAACAGCCCCAAGGCTTACTCTGCTGCTGATTAAGAGATTTAACTGATCCATAGCAGGAATTGATGGGAGCATGATTACAAACGAGTACAAACTTAAAATGTCCCACTTTTGTCCCTTTAAGATGCTAAAGGGTTAAAAGTCCCAACACGTGTATTTAACAGAAAAAAAAGTATATTTTTATGTTATTCTGACTTGGTAAAGACAGGGCTTGGGGAACTTTCTTTAATGCTCTTTTGAAAATCAAAAAGTTTTACCCTAAACCTGACTCTGCACTTAGTTTGATTTTCAGCTAAGTGATTTTTATTTCTTTTAAAGTTAAGTCTCTCATGCAACCTCCCCCCACTCAGCTGCATGGACACAAACGCAGTGCATAAGACTCATGACAATATTGTAAAAAATAACATTAATATATTTAAACTGCAAAACAACAAAGCTTTTTTATACTTGTATAGTACAAAAGAAACAAATAACAAATACAGTTTGCAACATGAGCACCATGTGGCCCCTGATGTGGCCCCTGATGAGGCCCCTACAGCGGAGCCTCCTCCCCCACTCACCGGCTCTGTCCTGCGCCGCGTGGCCCGCTCCTCTGCCGCCTGTCCGCGCGCGGTTCAGGGACACGTTGCCGTGCATCTCAGTGGGGCCCGGCGCGCTCACGCGCGGGAACAGCATCTCCGTGGCGTCGTTCTTGAAGGCCTGGCAGCTCCTCAGGAGGATGCAGACCAAGAGGAGGAAATGGCACGACTCGTGCGCGCCGAGGCGCATGTTTGGATGTTGGTGGGAGGTTTGTAGCCTATGAGAGGGAGGTTCTACACCTGCGGGGGGACAGCGTGTTGACGCTCCTGCACATGTTAGGGGACTCGTTTTATAGGAACCGACCCGCCCCTCGCTTTGGCAGCAACTCAGGTGCGACTCTCCTGGGAGCTTCTGATTGGTCAAACGATTTTAGATAGCCCCACCTAGTGCTTTTATTTTGAAAGAATTACATTCGCTCTCTCCCTCTCTGTCTGTCTCTCTCTCTCTTGCAGGCTAAATTAGACGTCTGTCGCCATGGTGATGATGAAGATGATGGGATTAGGACTCTTTACGCCACGTGTCAAACTTACGGCCCGCGGGCCAAATCCGACCCTCACTTCATTCTATTTGGACAACAAGAGTGTTCAAAGACAAGGTTTCAACGCCACTGCCCGTTTGATTCAGTACTGACATCAAAAAGTGGAATAATTGAGGTGGAGAGCAACCAGGAGACCTAAAGTCGTGATAAACCAAATTTTTGCAAAAGATTTTATAACACAAAGTTGCAAATTTTCTGTCAAAACCTGTGATGTTTGTAAAATTTACAAAAATCTGGGATTTCAGGGCAAAAAGTAGAATTTTACAGAAATGTTTTCAATTGTACAACTACAGTTTTTTTGTTTGAAAATATCAACTTTTTGCAACATTTTGACATAAAATTGCAAATGTTGAGTTTAAAAGTCACAATTTTGTGGCATTTGTGATTCACGATAAAAGTCTTGGTTGTTTAAAAAAAAATCTTGCAAAAAAATCTGTTACAAAAAGAGTCAACATTTTTTTATTTTTTTTTATTTTCCTGAGATTTCAGATTTTATGACAAAAATTCACTTTTTATGAAAAAAGATGATTTGCAAAATTCACCATTTTCCAGCTAAATTTACAGTTTTTTTTAAATAAAAAGCTGAAGTGATACAAAATTTTCAAATGAATAACTTTATGATCTTATGTAAAAAATGTATTTATTTTTGTGACATTTGTGATTGTAGCTACTATAAAAAGTCATGGTTGTTGAAAAAAGAGGTCTTGATATTGCAAAATTTGTAATTTTACAACAAAATCTTCTTTCTTATGATTTTACAAGAATAAATAAACATTTTTAGTACAAAAGTCTCAATTTTATAAAGGCTGCAACTGTTGTAAAATTTGAGTTTACATGACAAAAATTCACTTTTTTAAATGAAGAAATAGGCTATGTGATAGACCTCTTGCAAAATTAGCCACTTTACAACAATTTAGCCTAAATTTTATAAGTATTTTTTTTAATTTAGCAATTATACAAGAAAAACCTGTGATTTTAGTACAAAAGCCTAAATTTTATTATACCTGCGAATTTGTGAAATATGTCCAGGAAAACTGTCAACATAGCTGGTGGAGTTAAAGAATAACCGTCCCTTTAATGGTAACCATAGTGATAATGGGGACCAGTATAAAACTGAGTTTGACACCCCTGCTTTACACAAATATTCCAATATAAGCTGTTTCAAAATAAAACAGAAAAGGAGTCAGTAGTGGGCTGGTTTTAAAATTCACTCTGCTGGACATTTGACGTGAAGCACTTCTGTTATTCATTAGCCTGATGAGAGTAGCTGTCCCTTTAAGAGTCAGGATAGAGTGGCCTTAAGATTGCTTGGTGGTTGCCTAGCAACCAGAGTCTGCTGCACCAATTTTTTTTCCAGTAGCTTCTCCTACGATTCTTAAATACTAAAAAACTATAGAACAGTAACAAATAACAGCAAATCACTGCGCTGATGAAGCATTTAGGTCCAGAATAATGTGGACAATGTCAGCATTTTTATGCGTTTATGCTTTTAAAAACGAGGATGGATTTGAAACAGGGCAGTCATGGTGCGATCAAAGTGTAGACTTACAGCTTAAATTTAAAAGGTTTCACATAAATATGGCATTCATCGTTTAGGAGTTAAAGCCTGAAGGTGGCATAATTATAAATATAATATTTTCAGAGCTCCACAGCAGCCGCCTGCAGTTGGTCTTTTTTCCTTCAGTATTATCTTCAGTAACTGAAAATGATTTTGTTCAGTTTGACTTGAACGGCGCTGTGAAATTCAACTTTGATTTTTAGTGACTCCTGCTGTTCCTGGATTGGAAGAATATTTAAGCAAAAAGTAAAGAACAGTCTCTGGCTTGATTTATTTACTCTATTTACGACCTTAACTGGCATCAGATTTAATTATCTATTGAATGGTGTAAAAATAGCAACACATGAGAGAGAGAGCGTTAGAAAACCGAAGATTATAATATAAAGAGAGTTTGCTATGAAAACACAAACATCTGAGTAGAACTGTAGAATTTACAATAAAGAAAATGTAAGAATTCTCTTGTCAAATATAAAAATCACTGCAGTGAAACCATTTTGTGTTTTTTTTCTCAGTATTTCAGACAACAGACTCCCTTAAATGATTCAGTGGAGAACAAAACCAGCATCACTTCCATCTCCATATTCCACCTAACTGGATGAATGACGAGTTTAAGTTACATCTGTCTGACTTCAGTGTGCTTTGCGACACAGCATTACGTTCAAATTCTGTAATTCTTTTATGATTTTAAATAGATTAGGCTACTGTTTCTTGCTCAGTCTTGTCATATCTGTGGAACCAAAAAAAAAAAAAAAGTCTCCTTTTTTGTTTTTTCTATTAAATTCCTGCTGTCAACTTCAGCTTAAAACTGCTGTATGTAAGATTTACACTTTAAAATACTTCAAAAATCAGGAGTCATCATGGAGAGGAGTAACAAGCAAAAGTCATTTATTTAAAACAAAAAAGCTCTGCATGGGGAGAAGAACAAAACGGCAAAGAGAGGGAGCAGAAAACCAGATGGAAAGACAAAAAAATATATACTTTCTGAACATGCAAACCCGTCTGCACTTGTTCTTGTGAAAAGTCATGAAGTCTACATCTATGGTTGGTATGGTGCCTGCATTTCGTCTGGGGCTGTATTATTACATAGGGTGCCTTTAAACAGAAAACTGAAATAGAATTCAGTGAAACTGGCGGAAATTCTTGAAAGTTTGAGCTACTTCCAAATCTTCAACAGTGGTACAGAATTAAGCGTCCACATCTACTGCAGACAGTTTAAGACATCAGCTCATTCAGTGTTGCCATATCAGATGTCCTCCAGTATAATTTTCTGTCTGATTCTGCCGACCTCTCCATCGCCGTCAGTCACACGTCTCATGATGCGATTGGCCAGACTAGCCGGAGTCTTTGTGTGTGTGCTGCACAAAACAACGAGAGGATATAATTACTTTTTTTTTTTTTTTTTTTTTGCAGGGACCATTTCGTGTCTCGCTGATATGAAGAGTTTTGGAGACACTAATTGCTGCTCACATGAATGAAAGCCGATACGTGAAGATCGCTTTCCTGTTTGCTTTTATTAGCACACAAACAAGCCGTCGCCTCTCTTCCCAGATAGATGGCCTGAAGACATCATTTTTCTCTGCAGATCAAAGGTTATCGCCTGAGGAATCAGCAGGTGAAAAGATCAGATTTCTCACAGAGTTAAACATGAACCGCAAAGCTGCATCCAGGATTCAGCTGGAAGGATTCGATGAAAGTGAAAATCAGGAAATTAGAAATGCATAAAAGAGAGGGGGAGGAAAAAGGCCTGGAAAGTAGAATAGTAGTCCAATTTATTTATTTATTTATTTATTCTTAATTTTAACATTTTGTGACAATTTTACAAGTCAAGAAAAAGTCTCAATTTTATGATAAAGGTCTCAATTTTTGTGAAATGTGAGATTCTATGACAGAAACTTATTGTGATTTTACAAAATTTTTTTTTTAATGAAAAAAGTCAGTTTTTGGCATCCAGTTGAAGGAAATGTTGTTCCATACTCACCTCAGGTGCATTTAAACACAACCAAACAAATATTCCGCTTAATGGCAGAAAAGTTTCTAACGATCGGTGCCGCAAAGTGACAATGCAGGTAGAAACTAAACACAAGACCCCGTAACTGTCTTTGAGTTGGCCCGGAAGGGTCCGGGATACAGTTTAGGCTCAATGTAGGTAGACTTTTTCAACTGAGATGGAGAAACTGGGGCTTCTTATTTCTTAGTAAAGTTGACAACAGCTGCAAACCTCCAGTTTGAGCTTTAGAAGATGTCGAGTCCCAGAGATACTCGAGCATCATCATCTTGATGTCTGTCATTAAACTTCACACCCCCTCACATCCTCAACAAAAGATTAGATGTGTTTGTTCCTCCTCATTCACTCCAGTTCCGACAGAAAAATCAGAGGACAGCGTGGTTTCCTCTTCTCAAACCACGCCCCATCGAGCTCCTCCTGAGACTGGGTTAAGTGAATGTTGAAAAGCAAATATGATAGGTGTTCGCTCTTTGTTAAGGAGGAGAAAGCTGAGACGTTAATCCTTCCCTCTGCGAGTGCATTTAAAGTCAGCGGTGACCCTGACAGGAAACGAAAGGTGGCTGGGTTAACAGCACATCGACAAACAGCATGGCAGGAGTGTGTGCATGATCAGGAAGCGCCCGTATGCACTAACGGGAGGTGTGTCGAGGCCAACTGGTGGGGGACAAAAGGTATGCACAACACCTGGAACAAAACCAAGAGAGGAAGGTCACCGTGGCAACAGAACTTGGAAAGGTTCCCAACAGAAGACAAACAGTGGATGACAGATTGAGTCTCGTTCAGCGCTCCTGCTTCCTGAGTTGATCCCCTGTTATTATGTCTGGTATTAATGCAATGATCCCTGGAATAAACCGGCATACTCAGGGACATTTTAAGTGCTTTTTTTAGTTTATTTTGCAGGCTGGATTCAGTTCTGTGAAAAAGTCTCAGGTGACTTAGATGTTTAGATTTCTTTTGTTTTTTTTTTTGGAAGGGGCACTTGATTATCACAAAGGTTCAGAAACAACCAACCAGAGACATTAAAGGTTCAGAGTCCTGACCAATCAGAGCTCTGACAGAAGTTTAAGAAATGTAACTTCTTTGTGATGCTATGAACAAGTTTCCAAGGTTCTCAAAGACGTTTCATGTTCCATCCTGGAGACTTTTCTCATAAATGATTTTTGAAAAAGTCAATAGCAGCTACCTTCATTCACGCCCTTGACAACTAGACAGAGGCAGCCTAGATGTTTGTCTTCTACAAGTCTTCGTGGTAAACTGAGCAAACATGTTGGGTTAATGTTTTCTTGTCTGTGATTCTCATTTACAATCATCCCCTGAAGTTTGACCACGTCATCCATCAACGAGTCTCCATCAGTCCATTCTGGCTCAGTGCCAGCTGTACTCATGGTGCTAATGTTGCTAACAGCGATTGAAGCCTGTACAGTTTCATAAAACCACAAACTCAAGGCACGCGGGCCCGATCTGGCCCGCCGCGTCATTTGATCTGCTCCATGGGAGCGTTTAAAGACGATCATAAACTTCTAACTCAGACATTTCTGAGGAAATTTCAAAGCGATTGCATGTTTGGTTCTGACATCACGATCACTGAACGGTTTGGTTTATGTCAAAAGGTCATGATTTAACAAACGTTTAAATTTTACAGGTTTGGCAAAATTAAAAAAAAAACAAAAACAACTAAAATTTGTGATTTTAGGACAAAAAGTTACATTTATAGAAACTTTTGCAATTTTACAGTTGTTTTAATTTTATGTAAAATTGTTGTAAAGAGTTGATATTTTTCAACATACATATTTAAAATATAAATAGGACCTATATACGCATTAAAAAAATTAAGCTAAAAAAAAAAAGTATATCAAAAATAAATTAATTAATTTAAAAAAAATTGTCAAATTTGAGATTTTAGGGCAAAAAAATTCTCCATTTTACAACATTTTTTATTGAAAAAAGGACACAAAAAAATCTGAAAGAGTTGTTTGGCTACTTTGAAAATGAACGGACAAATCACGAGTGAACAGAAACGAGTAGAAATGAGGTTGGTTCAGGTGTTGAGCTTTGATCTTATATTCAAATCCCAAAACCACCAAAAGTGGATCAACTTCACAGCTGGCGTACAAGCAGAAGCTAAGCAGACAGGGTTGTCCTCCATCTATGCTGCACTTCAGCTCTCTTTAGATTCATCCATGTCTCTGTGGTGATGATGTACATCTAAGACTGAAAGTAAAGACTTGAGGGTTTCTCAAGTTTTCAGAAAGTTTAAATATTCCATTGCAATGCAAGAAGTCAGACAACAAACTGCAGATGAAAGTGAATGGCTCCACAATGGGTATCACAGAAGGTGCTAGAATGAGCACATAGGACAACAATGACTTACTGATGCATGTGCAAGGCCTTAGAGCTGTGAGCGACATCTAGACCAATCCCATGACTGAATATTAAGATTATAAGAATATCATATTTATATTAAAAGCAGAAGCACAGAGCAGGTGGTCCTCCCTCTCTGCTGTGCTTCAGCAGGGAAGTTGTCACTGAAACATGACAACTGTAAAGGTGATAAACACTGATATCCACTCCTCCTGGCTTTGATTGGCTTATTTACTTTACAGACATTTTTTTCCATTTCAAAACTAACTGGTGGGGAGTTTGGAGCTGTGAAGTCATCTGTTAATCAGTGACTCCTTTGGTAGTTCGCAGTTTTCATACACTGTATGTGGTTTACTTGGTTTTGGTCACATGCTTAAAAGGTGCAAAAGGTGGTTTGAAAGAGGAGTAAAAACAAAAGGCCATCTTTGTTAAATGTGAAAATCAACTTTGAATAGCAGAAGGGGGCTCTGATTTAATCTACCAAAATCCTACAATGCAGCCATGAATCTCAGACAGTTTCACAACCATCACCTGGATAATCAAATCCATACTGGCTGAGGAAATGATTCTTGCAATTTACACCTGGCATATATTCACAAAGTTGTATTTGCATATAAATATACTTTGATTTTTGCATATTTTCATCCAGACTTTTGATCGTTAGGTTGTTTTATAGGCACAGGAGACGAGAGATATGTTGCTTTAAATTTTGGGGAGGGAAGAAAATATGAAAATGTAATCATTTAGGTCCGTGTGGAATCTTTGAGGATCTACTATGGTGCTTTTGATGCTTGTCGGCCCTTTTAGGGAGCTTGAAATGTGGGTTGTTTTTTTTGTTTTTTTTTTCCCCATACTGCAAGTGAAAGTGAGACCCAGACATTGTCACACATAAAATCCTCACTGAGACATGGAGTTTAGTCAGCAGATGATTGGAAGTGACTGTGCTTGATGTTTTCTTTGTAGCACTGTACTCAATAGATGTTTAACTACAAAACAAGAACATGACTCAAAAGTTAACACTTTCAAATGACTGCTTCACAAATGCTTCTCCGATGTGAAATACTGTCATAATATCAATATAAGTTGTGTTTAAGACACTAACTGGTTTCAGTTATGCTGTTATTCACGTGGAGTTAAAACGATCCCTTTGGTTGACAGCGATCCTGAGTTCATCATTCTCTGTAAAACACTGCCCTCTGCTGGACATTTGTTCACCTGCAGATGAGAGCTACAGGTAAAATACTAATGTGCAAACAACCATTTAAAAAAGAAAAAAAACGTGAAGAAAAGCTTAAAAAAATAAAACAAAAAAACAAAACAAAACCTTTTTTTGTGAAATCTTTTCTGTTTGTTGGGATTTCAGCCACAGCGGTTGCCTGGCAACCAGTTTGATCTGAAAAGGTGACAGAAAATGAAGGTGTCTAAAGCTTGAATAACTTTATCTCAAACAAATACGACCGACATTTACAACATTAACGCAAACTTCCTGGATTTTCTTCTTCTGTTTTGAAACACAGTCAAGGGCCCCAGAAGCGCGGACTAACGGATATTTACCACATCTGTAAGGTAAAAATCTCTTCTTCGAACGCAAGTTTGGCTTCAGTTTACTTCTTAAATATAAGTTTAGATAGAAAGTTTTGCTGTTTTGGCGAACAGAAATTTATTCAGTGTTCCTGTCCATGACATCATCATCATCATCGAGTCTGTAAAAGGTCCCTCCTTTCAAAACAAATGGTTAAAAAAAAAAAAAAAAATTTTTTACTGCCATTGTTTTTTATTATTAATTTTGTTAGACTTTCGGTTCACTTGTTTTCCACCACCAAGTGTGTCACTTAAGAAACAATATCAAAACTCTCAATCACAAGGATGATTATTTACTCACACACACACTTTTATATTGTTTTAAAGACAGAACTACATTTATGTTGCTAATAACCCATTCATGAGAAAGATGCTATTTTAAAATAAAGTTTGAAAACTTAGAGAACTAAACGTGTGTTTTCTTTTGTACGCTTATTTCTCCCCCTCCCCGCTTTTGGACGAATGTATTTGGGGAAACGGGGAAAAAAGATGCTCGATTACACTATGATGCAACACCGCTTCTCACCACATGGGGGCAGCAATTTTTAAATGTTAAATGACAGCTTCTAGTAGAAAAAGCGGTTTGAGCGCAGTACTTTTTTTGTCAGTGGCAGAGCTATATGCCCCCATGTGGTCAGAAGTGGCATTGCTACTAAGTGGCTTTTAACATTTATGAATCGTGTTGGTTAAGCTTTGTTGTAGAAGATGATAATGTCTTGTTGCATTTCTCTTCTGACCCCCTTTAACCTCCTATTTCTCCTCAACAACCAGATCTGAGAGCTGGACAACAATGCACAAGTTCAGGATACCGATATGCCGACGACTTTGACTTATCACTTACCTGGTCCATAATGAGAAGTTTCACTCTGGTGTCAGTTTAGCAACCCAGTTGGAAACTCCAGTGTCATAGCAAAGGCTCCACAAAGCAAACGTGTTCCAGTAGCAGTTACAAATTATGGCAAACAGACACAAGAGATGAAAAAGATGCAAAATAGTTCAATACATTACCAAAAAAATGGAAATGACCAAACACAGACCCTAAACTGCTAAAATATACATCAACAGGAGCCACAAATGACCAAATAATGCAAAATTCTTCAAATGAGATACAAAAATTACTCGTGAAAAAACAAACACGAGAAATAGTCAAAGGAACAAGCAATGCTATAAAAGGTCCACAAACCTGCTAAATAACCACAATATGGTACAACATGCCAAAAATGACCAAGACGAGTTGACTAAAAATTAACACGATTAACAAATTAGGGTTGACCACAAAAATGCCAAAATGAAACAGATTAAAACGACCATGTTTGCCACAGCTGCTGAAGATCAGCAATTAGTTCTCTCTCGTCTCTTCGGTCGGATGCTGCAGGTCCTGAGGTGGACTGGTGACCCCTCCAGGACACATACCTGCCCTGATGAAAGCTGGTGTAGGATCCAGCAGACCCCCTCGTGACCCTGAAAAAAGAGAAGCTGGTCTATATAACGGATGGATGGAGGCGCTGCTGGAGAATAATGAGCCACACCTGTCAACCTGTGATCTCCTTCCAGTGTCTTCATGGGAGTTAATAACTCATGTTTTATTTGACTGTTGTCAGAGCCGAGTGCCAGAAGAGGACTCTCCGGTAGCTGTGCTACAAGAAGGCTTAACGTCTCCATATGGCAAGAAGACATATGTGGAGAATTAATTCTACCACGATGCTGGAATAAAACCCAAACTGAAAATAATGCGACCAGAAACACAATGGGGGCACTTTTCCAAGGCAAAGTGATGTTTTATTTAATTTTCTGGACGACGTACTGCTGTGCTGTGTGCAATGATTCTGAGGAAAAACATCTTCAACAACGTTCCCATCTGAAAAATCCTGAGCGTTAAACATTATAATTTACGACACTAAAATAAACTAACGTTTATGCCATTCACATTTAAAAATATCACGCTTAGATATTTGGTCAGCTCTCTGCAGCCGTGCCATCCACACGCCCAGGTTGTCAGTTTAAGAACACATCCACAGTGTAACTGCAGCGCTGCGACTGGTGACATCGTCCACTCTTTCTCATTGCTCACTACAGTTTCTTTAAGGCAGAGTTGCTTTCCATCGTGGATGTGAATCTTTAGATCTTCAGGTCCCACACAGACATGTTATATGTAGTATTCACATTCACAAATGACGCTATCATCTGAAAACGGACACAGAGGTGAAGGATGTGGCGCTGTCATTCTTCATTCTTCTGATAATAAATAAGCGTTCTTCTCTCTGGCTGGATCAGTTTCTGACAGTTCGGTCCATCTGTGGTGCACGGATGGAGATGTGAGGAGGTCGCCACCACCTCGATGCTCCTCAGTTGTCGGCCGCCGGGTTGGCGTTGGAGTCTGTCGTTTCTGCGGCAGCATCTGAGGGAGCCTCCTCATTGTTGGTCTCCACGGTGAGCTCCTGCAGGGACTCCTGCAGAGCTTCACTCTCCTCTGAAACACAGCGAGTCAGCAGTTCAGGTCAGAGCCACATAACAGGTTACTAAACACCCAAACATCAGCAGCGTCTACACGTCTGTCCTCCAACGCTTCACCTACAGTCATGTGTCGCAGCACACATTTTGAACAGAAAACAAAAGAAAATTGAATTAAATATATATTGTTTTTTTTTGTTTTGTTTTTTTAAATGTATTAATTTTTCTTTTATAGCACAAAACAGAAAAATTATTAAAGGCTTAATCTCATTTAATACATTTTATTACATTTAAAACACAAATAGAAATGAAAGCATTTTTCAAAAAAAGTAAATATGAACTTCTATAGCAAAATAAAATAAATAAAACAATTATTAAATTAATGGTTTTTGGCTTTATTAACGTTTTACTTCTTTTTTTTAATATAACTATAGCCATAATATATTTATAAACTTAGAATCTATTAAACTAAAATAGTAAAAGTTATTTTAAAATGAACTTTTATGGCAAAAGAAAAAAAATAAAAATTGTTTTTAAAATTATCTTTTGTAATTATTAAAAAAAAGTATATCAAATGAAAATAGTAAATGTTTTATTAGTGTGTGTCTGCAATAAAGCTGTTTCCTCATGTTTGTGTTGAATCTCTCCTTCTACTGATCAGTCTGATCTGATCTGCACATCTGATCCTGAATTTATTTAATGGGGTTCGGCATCTTCTGTTGAAGGGCTCTTAATGGGAATCTGACATCCATCAATACTCCAGGAACGTTCCCATATTCATGGAACTGTATCTTCTAGGTGGTCTGATCAACAGCAGCTGGGAACTTCTTGTAATCCTTTCTTAGTTCACATATTGCTTTGCAGACTTTGTGCACTATTTTGCAGACAGCTGACTCCCTCGCGCCACACAAATCTGCTGTTTCACGGTGGAAAGTTCCACTTGCCAAGAATCTCAAGGTGATAAGTCCTTGTAGGGGAGGAGGTATAAGGGTTCCTCTTCCTGAGTCACACGAAAGGCTTTGAAGCAAACAAATGATTTCAGCTGTGTTGTTTTTGTACACACGAAAACGGTCACGGAAATCTGTATCATCAAATTCATTCAGCGGGTTACCTCTGTCTCAGAAATCTTCCTTCTGGTCTCGGTGGTGGTCTTTCTGCATCACTGATGTAGTCAAGATAATCCCTTTTGACCATGCACAGCGACCCTTTACTCTGAGGTTAAACCTAGACCTGGATTAGCTCTAGTCTCCCTTCAAGTCAGTAGATAATTCAACTGTTTTGATAAGTCCTGGTTGAAAGTGCGATTTAGTCTAGAACTAGGGCTTAATCCCTGTACGGGAAAATGGACATTGGTGTTTACCAGTTTGTTTATTTTGCAGGAAAATCTTGAGTACACATTTTAATGCCAGGTGTGAAAAAAATGTGCTTATCACTGGCCACATGTTAATACCAGGACTGAGAAATTCATGTTTATTCCCCAACTTGATAAATCTACTCCTGCATGTCTGCAATGTGACGTTAAATCCATGATTGTTACTTCTGTCTGAGAACGACTGAAGCTAAAATACCTTCGTTCTGCTGCTTCCTCAGTTTGGCTACTTCTGCTTCTTGTTTCTCTCTCTGCTCCTGGAGCTTTTTACAAACTTTCTTGTGGGTGAACCAGTGCATTTTTTGGCAGGTTTGGCCGCAGTAGATCACCTGGTGAAGAAACAAATGAATTAAAGACAAAGTTTGTTATATTCTAGGTGATGATTTAAAGGGATTCAGATTTTCTTTTTAAAATTTCCCCTGAAGTGGGGTCGTGTGAAGTACTTCCAAGTAGAGTTTTATTTGCATCAGATACATTTGTTGAGTCCGACCATCATCTGACCATGTTGATTCAGTTATTCCCCATCACAACATTCAAACTAAGGGTCGTTCTCTAACTTGCTCGGTAGTATTTATACACCCCAACTACAAAAAAAACAAAACAACAAACTTTAATGACCTTCTATAGAGTAAAACAACAGACTTGGCTGTTCAGGCTGGAACTGAAACTGTTGGGTCCTGCGCTCACCATTTTACAGATGGAACATCTCTTTTCGGCTCCTTTCTCTCCACAGGAGGTGCAGAACTCTGCGTCCATGAAGCCCACCTGACCCGTGATGGCCTGAGTCAGAACCGCTAGAGCGGTGGGGTCGTTCCCCTGCGGCGAGAAAAAAACCCATCAGGCGCCGACACGCAAAAGCTTTACTTTTGGTATAAATGTTCATCAATATGTATGTCCCATTTTAAAAAATAAATATAAATAAAGTCTTCTCGAATCTGGTTTCATGAAACAACAGAACCCTGACTGGGCCTCATTCATGAATATGTGTGTAGAAATGTTCCTATTTCCTGCCAAAAAGCAGGCGCGTGCTCATAGTTTGTGATTAGCATACTACCACGCCCCCATTTCTCCAAATAAGGAAACTGCTTTCCTCGAGTTGATTTATGAATGAATGAAGCAGTTCCATGAGGAGAGAAGGACATTTCAGTTTGTTAGAAGTGATGGCACCAAAAGGTCTAAAAACAAACAAACAAACAAAAAAACACTTGACAACCATAGAAATTCAAACAGTTGTGTCTGAGGTGGAAGCCAGAAAATTAATATTTTTCCAGAGGGTCTCTTTGTTATGACGATGGTAAAAAAAAAATTAAAAAAATTCTTGGATGCATCACTGCAATAACCAGGGCTGTTAATGTAGAAGCACTGTGACCCAGGTGGAAAAAAAAGTGGAAATAAAAGATCATGCCAAGACAAAATCACACCTGCAGTAGGCTACATACACCACTGGCAATCGGAAACAGCTGATAAGAAATTCATAATTTTCCTTAAAAATGATTTTAATTATTTTTTTAATGAATGAGGTTTTATATGCACTGCATGTACGTAGAAGCTTTCTTGGCTTTCCTCATTTGTGCGTACGTATGGTCTGAGGAGGCTCTAAATGTGTTTGCAGAGTAAGAACAAATTCAGGTACGAAAATATTGCTGAATCCCGACTTTGTGCGTCCAACGTCCGCACGCACAGTTCAAGCACAGATTTGTGAGTACGCACTGTTTGTGAATGAGGCCCATTTCATTATCAAATCACCCAAGAATTCAGTGATCTAGTTTCACCTGAGGACCTGCACTAATGTGTAATCACACCAAAATGACCCACTCTACTTCAGCCAGCGGAGGTCACCGCGTTCTGGGAAGGATTCTTTATTTTTTTAATTTCCAGGTGGATTACATAATGCTACTTTGGGACAAAATCCAAATGAATTTTTGATGCAAAAATCACAAAGTTTGTGACATTTATCATAAAAATAAGATTTTACATTATAAAATCCCACATTTCTTGTATATTTGCAAATTTAGGAAAACATTTTTTTTTTTGGAAAAACCCAAATTTTGTTGTAAAATGGCAAGTTTCATTATCATTTTTTTTGTCAAAAAATTTTGCGACAATTAAGGCTTTTTGTACTAAAAACATTTTTTTTGCATATTGCATATGTTGACCTTTTTGTATAAAAGCTAATTTTGTTGTGAAATGGTCCCGACAACCAAGACATTTTATCGTACAACTACAAATGTCATGAAATTGTGACCTTTTTAACTTGAAAATCTTTTTCTTGTTGGAGAATATCAACATTTTGCAACATTCTGACATACAATTACAACAGTTGTAAAATTGCTAATTATGGAGTTCAACTTTTTCTCCAAAAAAATCACAAATTTTTATCATTAAAAAAAAAGTGAATCTGGCAAAACTCATGAGTTTAGACAAAAAATGGCTAGTTTTGTTAAATATTTTGCAAACGTTGTCAAAATCATGACTTTTTTTGGACATAAACCAGCTGCTCCCCACCAGTTATATTAATTCGCTTATCCCGTGCTATAAAAAAACCACAGAAGTCGGGTGGTAATTTAAAAACTACTGCAGGTCCCCAGGTTCAGTGCAAATAGTGTATTAAAGAAAGAAAAAATAAAATCACACTCACAATGTCCACAGGGGCGATGCTCCGCACCAGCTGCTGTAGCAGCGTTGCGTCACAGTATGGGAACTTGCGGATGCACTCTCTGATAAACTTCTCCTGATAGACGGGGAAACCGTCGCTGTCCCGACCTTTCAGCAGACTGAAGGACAGGAGTTACAGGTCAGACGTGAGGGGAAATTTAAAAGCTAATTCACCCTTGAGTGCAACATTTAGACGAAGGAGACGGATGGACTAACTGATACCAACAGATTAGGGTTTTCATTCATGAGGCAGTTATGAGACAGAAACTTCAGTGTTGCACCTCTTTATGAGGCCATCCAGCTCGTCCTCGCGGTCCTTGAGGAAGGACGCGCACTTCCCCAGCACGCAGCTGATGTAGTGCATCTTCATGGCCAGAACCTCATTCATGTCCTGCTGCTTGATACACTTCTCACAGATGAGCTCCATCACCCGCCGACATTTATCCAGCGCCTCCACCTCTGCCAGTAACGGGTTTTCCTTCACCAGCATCACCATCTTGAGGAAATGAAACACAGCTGGCTGAAGCTGCCGCAGCTCTGAAGGATGTGGTCCTCCTCCTCCAGGGACACTCTTACCTTCACAGGGTTCAGGTTGGTGCTCATGATGACCTTGTGCAGGGGTCCGGCCAGTTTGGGTGGCAGCTTGGGCTCCTTCTCCAAACCCTGGGGCTTGGTGTAGTAGTCCAGTCTGGCACGGGAAAAGAAATTGTTGATCACCGTGACGCAGTCGTGTTGCCCTGAGGAGACGGAACAGAGTCATGAATAACATTGTCTAAATTTTATTTTTATTTTTTTAAAGCAGCAGTTCTCACACGGAGGTTTCCTTCCAGGGAGTTATCGACCTGGAGATTTGTTGAAGTCTTGGATGGGATTTAGGAGTAAGGATAATGTGAGGCTGATGACCGATGCTGTTAAAAATCCTCTTACTGTGCAAGTTCTTAGCATTAGCTATGAAAGTCAACTGCCGCGCTGGCGCGTCCAAATCACAATGACATCACAGCAAAGACGCCGCATCTCTGAGTCTTCGTTTCAACTTGTGTCGAAAGTGTGGACTTCAAACTATGTAGTAGTTTCTAAATTGTGTTAATAGGCCAAGTAAAACCAGACTTATGCTCAACAATTTTCACATAGTGTCGCGTTTGCTGCATGTTTGGTGCATTTGGTTTCTGAGGAAGAAGACAAAGTTGTGGAAGTGACAGCGACGGGAGAAATACCGAACCCAATCGTTTTGAAAGTTGAGAGATGTGTGATATTTGGCATATTTGGAATGTATAGTTAGTGTGTAGTTGCAGTGTTTTGTTTTTTTGTTTTGTGTGCAATAAGAATGAGGCGATCTCGGAATGTGGAGCCCGAACTGCTGCTCATTTTTGAGCCTGAAGGAGCTGAGGGAGCCAGAGAGCGAGGACTTTGATTATGAAGTGGATGATCCAGGTTTTGGATCATCCACTTCATCTTCTCTCTCCTGTATTTTTTTAGGGGGAGAAGAGAGAGTGTAAGAGGAGTCTCTGCACAGACGACAGGACAGCGGTCCTCTGCGCTGACCGAGACACACACTCCCTCACGTATCGTCACTTCCAGTCGGTGCTTCATGGATGCAGAAGTTATTTATAACAATTTCATGTAAAGAAAATATTTATGGCATCGTTATATACTTCTCCAATTCTGAAAATCTAATTCTTTTATCATTAATGTACACAATGCTGTATAGTGGTGTCCAACCTGCACGTTGCTTTTTAAGAAAAAAGAAAAAGGTATATAAAGTCTCTAAAGTCTCAAATTTGTAATAATTGTGATCATGAAATTGAGACTTCTGTAATGAAACTTTTTTTTTTTACTTGTAAAATCACAACCAAACTAAACCAACCAAAAAAAGAAGCTAAATTTGTTGTAAAATTGCATATTTTGCAAGATCTTTCTTTTTCTTTAAAGAACCAAAGTTTTTTTTAAATCCTAACATTTAACATTTTGACTTAAATTAGAATTTTCTTTCTGAGTTCAACTTTTTGTCATAAAATCTACAGTTTCACAATATTTTGTGACTTATAAAACTGAGGCTTTCGTACATATAGAATTTTTTTTCATATAAGATTTAAATGTTTAGTAATTTTGTAAAATCTTGTTTAAAAGATTGAGACTTACAAGTCGTGAAATTGCAAATTCTTCTGTATCTTCAACATTTTCTCTTAAAATGAAGTCAATTTTACAAAAATCATAAGTTTTGACAAAAATAAACAACTCTTAGTTGCAATATCTTTTAAAAAATCACAACTTTTTGACATAAACCAGCTGCTCTCCACCTCAGTTATCCTGCTTTTGACGTCGATACCTAATTATTTGCATTGAAATTTCCTCAGACATATTTAGCTAGAAGAATATGATTGCCTTTGCATGCTGTCGCGGGCCAGATAGAATAAAGTGGAGGGATGGATTTGGCCCAGGAGCCTCGTGTTTGACCCATGTGCCCTAAGACGATGCCAGAAGGAGTGTGTGAAAATTATCTTGTACGTGTTCAAAATCATTACACAAGTGAGCATAAACAGCTTCAAAGATGGCTGATGGACACGGTGGTATGCTGGTTGTCTCCTGAACAAGTTCCTATGTGAAGTAACGTTCAACTATGAAATGATATTCTTTTAAGAGTCTCAACAAACAGCTAACTTGTGGATGTTTGATGAAAACAGCAAACGTTGTGGCTACAATCACTCCGTATAATAAGACTCACAGATTAATGACATAAAAGACGCTTTTCATGATGCAAAGTGAGTTCAGGATTGGACGTTTGATTGAAGGAGATTCTAGTGTAACTGATAAAGATGACTTCTCTTGTGTTTGTGATTCAAAAACATCCATCCATGCATCTCCAGTGAGAGCTGAAGGTCCCCACCTGATGATGCCAACAGGACCACATCATCTGCAAAAAGCAGAGATGAAATCCCGACACCACCAAACCAGAACCCCTCCGCCCCATGTCTGCTCCTAGAAATTCTGTCCATAAAAGCAGAGCCGGCTCTTGGCATAGGACACATAATACAACAACCACTAGTTGTTTCTCAGTAATTAATTGATGGAGGTCCTGAACCTGTCCTGCAGAGTCCACGGTGGAAGAGGGGGGTGGGACGAGTTATTGGTGGGGATCTCAGGTACTGGTTACGTGAGAGCCGTCAACAACAACAGGCCATATATATTATTCATCATGAAATGGTGTCGCTTTTAGAAATAGAAAAAGAAAGAGGAAACGTGCTCCCAGCATTGAGGTATGGGCTGGTTATTCTCTATTTTCTCAACCAGCTATGTTGTCAGATTTCAAGCTAGTTCCTGGACTCAGCTGTAAAATAAAAAAATGAAAACTAAATAAACATGAAATTCTGTCATAAAATCCTAAATTTCACAAAGACTGTGTATTTTGTACGTAAATCACAAGTGTTTTTCTTGTAAAATCCCAAATTTAAAAAAGCAAATGTTGTAAAAATTTGAAAAGATTGAGACTTTTTTTAAACAACAAAGACATACATACAATCTCAAAATTATGATTTTTTTTTTAACCTAAAATACTATTTTTTTAGGGTGGGATATCAACTTGTTTGCAGCATTTTGACATAAAATTACAAAAGTAATAAAACTGCAAATTTTTTTTGCAGTATTCTGCAACTTTTACATAAACCAGATGCTCTCCATCTCAGTTATTCCACTTTTTATGTCAGAACTGAATCAAAAGGGCAGTCGCATTTAAGTCTTGTCATTACACGCTCTCACGGATCAGATAAAATGGAGCGGCGGGCCAGATTTGGCTTGTGGGCCTCGAGTTTGACATGAGTGAATTAATAATTGTAGTACAACTTTTAATTTTATTTTAATAATGTATAATTACAGCTGGATAATATATGTCATATTGAACACATCAGATAGCTGTCTGCTGCACGGGTATTTTGAGAAAATTATTTGGGCGGTGGGGGCTAAAACCATAATCTCGCCTAGGGCCCCAAAATGGCTAGAGTCGGCTCTGCATAACAGTTATGAATAGAATCGATGACAAAGTTCAGCCCTGACGGAGTCCAACTCTCACTGCGAGCAGAGACACTTGACATCCCAACGCACCAACGAAAGCAGCCATCTGCGCAGCAGTCCGTCCAACAGAGTTGGTTACATCCGTCTCAGCCCCGGCGTCCAGCATCATCCAGGTGATGTCGGTCTTCCCTGCAGGCACAAAGGAAGAGACGTGTCAAAACGGCTCTCAAATGACCTCAGTGACAGATTTTGTCACCAACTCCAGCAGTTTTGAACGTCACTCACCTGAAAGACCAGCAAACATGAGTGCCGTGTATCCGTGCTCGTGCTCGTTACAGTTCACATCCGCTCCGTGCTGCAACAGCAACTTGCACATGTCTGCTTTTCCTTTGTAGGCAGCGTGCATGAGAGGAGTCATCCCGTACTATGGAGGAGACGGAAACATTGACATGAATGATCTAACTAACAAAAATACAGATTAAATCAAACAGCAGGCAGAAAAAAAAAAAACAAATGGAAAAAACAAAACAAAACAAAAAACATCACACCAGAAGTTTTGTATACTGCATATTTGTCACCACCTGGACTTAACTAAGCAAATAGCTAAGAGCCTCTCACTGGATAATTACTGCATGGACGATTAAAGTTATTTAACTCTAACTGATGCAGGGAGCAGCTCCTCATTTTCTTAAACAACCATGTCAGAAGACACATACTGTGTTCATGGAAAAGATGTTAATCTGTTTCAGAAGGGCAAACGTATTGGCATTAAGTAAAGAAAACACCTAAGATTCCTAAAACTACTAAAACAGGGTTCAGAACTGTCTACAGTATTATTAGGAACTGGAAGGAAAGTGGGGGACCATCATCCCAGGAAGAAAAGTGGTTGGAAAAAAAGATTTGAATGGTTGTGATCACTTAAATGTTTGTAAATTGTTAAACAACATTAGAACTCATTTACAGTGAATTTCTGTAACATAAATATAAAATTCTCCCAAATCACAACATTTGATATGTTCTTTATGTTCTGTTGTAAATTAAAATGTGTGTTTATCAGATTTGTAAATCATTGCTGCATGTGTTTTATTTATGTCTTAAACTGCTTTTCTTTCTTTCTATTTTTAAACATTGGGGTTGAATTTCAAGCAATGTTGTGTTAGCTCTTGTAAATAAACCAAACTTATTCAAACTACCAGCAAATAAGAAAATACAACACATCTTTGCTAAACAAATGAGCAAAAACCAGAACCGGTCCATCTGCTTACCTCGTCCAAACAGTTCACTCTGACATCTTTACAGCCCAGCAGCCTGGAAGCTTCCTGGACATTCCCTAAAAGCACAAAAGTCCTGATTATATCAATATTTAACAGCGATCCGCTTAATTTAAAACACTGATATTCCTTAAATCCGAATCAATCAGACGATATTAAGGACAAAAATCGACTAGAAGCTGAAACACAGTCCTAGTTTGAAACTAAAGACTGTTAAGGAGCCATAGCAGCAAACTGCACTGACTGAAGTGCCAATAAATATCTTGAAAACTGATCGATTATATATTATATATGTTTTAATTCAACCAGCTTTCAGGATTAGCATCAGCCGAAGAGGCTTACCTGCAGATATAACTTCAAACAACTGCTTTTCGCTTGAGGACAAATCTCCCTTCTTCGGAGAAGACATGCTGACGGTCTAACGTGTGAAAAAAAACTTTTATGACGCCAGCAATGTGCAGTATTTTTTTTTTTTAAATGATTATTATTATTATTTATAAGTTTTGTCAGTAATTCTGACAGCAGGATCGATGCTAGCTCAGTATGTATGTGTGCTGTTTTCTTCTTCTTCACTGAGAATAAAGGTTGACTTGTGAGCGCCCCCTGGAGGACTGGAATAGTTTAAAAAAAAAACAGCGTCAACAACTAACAGCAACAAAAAACAAACATTTTCAGCCCTGGATTTTCATACCCCGACCGGCCCACTTTAGATTGCGACCTATTATTAAAATAATGTAATTGTAACCTTACATGTTTACTTGTTTCTACAATAGCGCACTGTTCTCTAAAGCCTTGTAATTCAGTACATTTTCCCAAAATATTTCCTATTCAGTGCAAGTCAGAATTTTTTATATCCTGTGACTAAGGGTGAGCAAAGTAATCAAAACTGTTTCGTCTTTATTCTGAGGCCTGTATCACGAAGCAGGACTAACTTTTCCTGGGTTACTCAGACCTGTCCAGTTCAACTTACCCTAACAAACCCAGTCAGGATAATCGGTATCACGATGCTGTCTATCAAGTCGGTAACTCAAC
>JBAMYA010000008.1:18966604-18984607 GCA_037176975.1 Arrhamphus sclerolepis
GCACCTGAACCTCCATCCGAGGCCAAAACCGAAGCCTCGTCTTTGCAGACCTCCCCGTTCTCCTCCAGGCCCCCCCCATGTTTTGGTTGAATGCCGAAATAAGACTTTGTTTTCTCTGGAGCAGCTCATTCATTTCATAAATGTAACAGGTTTTTTTAATACATAGCAAAAAACAAAACCAAAACCCAAACAAGATATATGCAGGGTTATTTTCATTTTAGATATCAAAAGACTCCTGCCTTTCGCCTGAAGTGAGCTGGACAGGCTCCAGCAGACCCCCGTGACCCTACACAGGACAATGCGGGTTTAGATAATGGATGGATGGATATCAAAAGGGTTTTATGGCTCCTGGTGTTTTTTTTTTGTTTTTTTTCTGTGGGAAACGGGTCCAAATGGCTCTTTGGGTGTTCAAGGTTGCCAACCCCTGTTCTAGACAAATGCAAACTTTATTGTAATTGACTTACTTGACATTTGAGTTTTGTGTCATCCAACATGCATATTTGCTGCTGAGGTTTCAGCTCCCTCCTTTTCTCTGCACGCTCTGCAGTCGATACCAGACAATATTCGAGAACTACTTCAGTCCGTGTCAGCGTATGTAAAACATATGAAAACTCTGAATGCACATGAATGTGAAGGACAAACCCGGGTCAGAGCTTCAATGTGGACTCCTCAGGCTGTAGGCCAGATTTCTTTCTGCGAAAACCTCTGCCGTCTAGTTGATGCAATATTTTATTCTGTTTTATAATACTAAAGCACATGGTAGTGCTAGATTTATTATTTGATGGAAAGAAGCATAAGCTTTTGTTAGGGACCAAACTAAACTTAAAATCAAAGCAGTTTTTTTTAATGAGAATAGAATATTGCAAATTATTCTGTTTGTAGTTGTTGAAGATTTGAAGACTTGGATGTGGAAATCTGAGACTATTTACCTACTGAGTCCATGCGTCGTCTAATTTATCACAACTATGTCTTTTAAGCCTTTAATTTGCTTTGTTTTAATCCTTATACAGTATTTTATTTCATAGCACTCACCTTATCATTATTATTGTATTATCTGCTTTTTTTACATTCATATATTCATTTTTTGAGAATTTTTTTACTTTTATTTTTATTTTCACTTCACTTTTCTTGGTCGTAAGAACTATTTGATCATTTCCAATGTTTTTCTTTTTTTGTCACTTTTGTCATTTACTATTCAGCAAACTATTATATTATATCTTTTGTAGCACTCAATAATAATAATAACAATAATAATATATTATTATTTTTCATCCATATACACCTGGGATGAGGTATAAAAAAAGGAATAAAAGGATATGGATGAACCGAATCTGTGGCTGAACATGAAGCTGCATGTACCCTCCTGTCCAGTAGATGGCATCAGTGCTCACGAAGCTTACTTTGTTTCATGCCTGTGTCTTTAAACTCCACACAGACGGCTGAGAACAAAACACTTCCTGAAGCTGAGAGAAAACACAGAATATGCACTTTGTGGTGAGTGTTTTCTTTTTTTCCTCACACATTTATGGAGTTGTTAAGACAAACCTGGAATCTTTTCAGTCTGTTTTTCTTGCTCTCAGTGTGATCTGTAATTTAAGTTTGATATGTTGTCTGATTGTAGCTATATCTGTGTTATAAAGCTGTCTGGGTACACAAACATAAACACCTAAGAGACATTTTATCAGTGTGATGTGACTTTGGCTCAGATCTGGCTGTGGAAATGAAGCAGGAGTACCAGGATCTCATCCTGCATGCGTGTGGTGCTTCATCTCTACATGTGGGCGCTGAGATCCAGACACTGTGGAGTGGTTATGGTCAGATAGTGCGACTGCACCTGGAGGGCTGCAATCGGCCCTCCGTGGTCGTCAAGCACATCAGGTTTCCAGAGGAGACCGATCATCCTGGCGGCTGGAACACAGATCGCTCCCACAGACGTAAAGTGAGATCGTACCAGGTGGAGACAAACTGGTACCAGAACTATTCCACCAATCACAGCTGCCGCATCCCTGCCTGCCTGGCTGCCTGTTCCCATGGTGACGAGATGCTGATAGTTCTGGAGGACCTGGATGTGGCGGGTTATGATCAGAGGAGGTATGATGAATGAAAAACTGTTTTATGCTCCTCAAAGTCTAGACCAGAGGTGCCAAACATCAGCACTGTGCCACTTAAGATTGTGCTCTTTAGCGCCTTCTGTGGTTGAGAAGCGCAATTGTCTTTTACCAATGTAATCTAAATTTTTTTTTAATGTTTTTATTGTTAATTGACTTTTGTAAAGTTAAAAAATTTTCTTTTAGAATAAATTAAAAATATTTCTGAAAAAAAACTTGGTTTTTGAACATAAAGTTTAAATTTTACAACAAACACTTTAGTTGTAAAATCATAACTTTTTTAGTCAAGAAATCAGTTTTCCCAAAACTGGCATTTCTTTTAATAAATTGAATTATTATTATTATTATTTTTTATATCAGCTTTTGTAACTTTTGGCATAAAATTTTTGTGTAATTTGAACTTTTTTGCCCTAAGACATACATTTTTTTTGTTGAATTTTACAAAATTTTTGCTTTTGTTGCTAAGTTTAGTAAAACTGTGAATGTGCTAATTTATAGGACCAGTGTGAAGGACAACGAGATCAGGGCCTGCCTGAGCTGGCTGGCCCACTTCCACGCTCTCTTCCTGGGTGTGGCTCCAGAGGGTCTGTGGCCCGTCGGTACCTACTGGCACCTGGAGACAAGGCCAGACGAGCTGGAGGCCATGGACGATGCCGAGCTCAAAGCGGCAGCTGGCGACATCGACAGGATACTCAATGAATGTTCCTTCAAGACCATCGTTCACGGAGACGCCAAGCTGGCGAACTTCTGTTTCTCGCAGGACGGTCGGGACGTGGCAGCTGTGGACTTTCAGTACGTCGGCGGGGGCTGCGGGATGAAGGACGTGGTGTATTTCCTGGGAAGCTGCATGGAGGAGAAGGAGTGTGAAAAGAGGGTACCGGGGTTGCTGCATCACTACTTCGCAGAACTGAGGAAGTCCGTGAAAGAGGAGGTGGACTCGGACGCTCTGGAGAACGAGTGGAGGGAGATGTTCGCGCTCGCCTGGACCGACTTTCACCGTTTCCTGCTGGGGTGGATGCCAGGACACTGGAAGATCAACCGATACAGTAAACAGTTGACCAGAGAAGTTCTGCGTAAAATAAAGCAGCAGCAGAGCTAATGACGATCGACCTCCACAACCGAACCATAATTATGAAATAAAACTATTGAAATAATAATTAACACGGACAATGTGAGTTGTCTTTTTTCTTTTCATTTGCTGTAGCCTGTAATGTCACACAAGTAAGTTGTGGTTCAATAAAGGTTTTTGAAAAACGACTAAACAATATTTACTTTTTTCTACACTACTATTTTGAAAGTAGATAAAAGTAAGTTGGTTTTATTTTTAAGATAAGAGTTTATCAATCCCGCTTGTTTCAGCAGCACAGGTGATTAAAAATATATGCAAAAAAAGGCACATTACATTAGGCAGAAAAACTATAAGTAAGCTATAGGTTAAAAAGAAAGTAAATCTGAAAAACAATAGGACTATTTCACGGTGTGAGGGTCACAATGTGTAAAATAAATATAAACCAAAATGGAATAAAAACTGAGTAAAGTCTGAGAATGTTTTTTTATAAACTGTTCAAAAACTTTTGCGAAATTTCTAATTTTATGACAAAAATTGAGTTGTATGAAAAAAGTTATGATATTGTGAAAGTAGCCCCTTTACAAAGTTTTTTTTAAACAAAAAGTCTCTTTTTTGAGTTTTACGAGAATAATTGATTTTAGAATAAAAGTCTCAATGTTATGATAGTTTGCAATTTTGTTGAATTTTGAGACAGAATTTCTCTCTCTTTTGTTTTTTCTTTACATATCATTTTTCCCATATCATTGTCCCCTTCCATAATATCGCCCCACCAATGATTTTCTCTTTTCAACAAAAACTGAAGCTCAAGATATTTCTACCCATGCCACATTTAGAATTTTGGATATGAATCGCTATGACAACCATTCAGTACTGTTACTCCGTCATATCTTTCAAGAAGAGAATTGTCATAACTAGACTAAAGAGAATAGATAGGCTAATTATTCTTACAATGAACAGTTCAGGGGAGAAAATATGTCTCTCTCACAGCTCCAAGGCCGTGCCACGCAGTAATCAGACATTACTGCCCCCCCCCCCAACCACCATGTAGCTTTTTTTCATTCTTTTCAAAAAATGAAAAATAAAAGGGGAATATCAACCAATTCAATGACTTCTTTTGGTGTTATTGGAGACTTTTAGAGACTTGGACGTGAAAGCAAGTATCATATAACCTGCTCTTCTCACTGCAGCAACCTGGGAAATCCTGATACCGTTTTCTGTTAAATGTTTGCAATATATATGTATCTATGTATATAAAATGTTGCTTTAAATATAATCATAAAAATACAAATGAAACAGCAAAATAAGACAAAGCTGTATTCATAAAGATTCAAACAAATATAAAACAATTGCAAATGTTTCGAGCTGTTAAAAGTAAAATGAATCTTTCTGACAAAAATAAAAAAAGTGTTGATACGTAATTGACTCTGTGAAACACAACCTTCTTTTCTATGATTATTATTTTAAAATCAGATAAAGTGAGTTAATCTAACAAACTTGATAATGTCACCATTACTTAACTACACCAAAAACGTTTTTGGAGAAAGGTTAATTGTATTGTACAGTGTGAACCAGGGCATAACAATAGTGCAATTCTGACATTATAAGAAGCAGCTAAAAATAACAACAACTTAAAACCACTTGAGATTTTAATGTACAAGGATGTGTAGAGCATGTAGGAACAATATTTGGAATTTTGGGGGTCAAAATAGTGTCCCCCAGTCGTGTTTCGCACCACGTTTGTTAGGAGAGGTGCATTAAGTGTAATTTAACTGCATGTACCCTTTTCTTTTGGCTTGTTACACAAGTGCCCTAAAATGTCTGTGCGCGTCCCTGGAGACGCAACACCTATACTTCAGATGGCGAAGTAATTACTCAACGGTCGTTCTACAGGACAAAAAGAAAGAAAGAAAAAAAAAAAAGTAGGAGGGTACAGAAGCACCACCTGGGGTCCACACATGCACGTGTTTGGTTACAACAGTTTTTGTTTGGCAGCGAATCAGCTGTTCGTGGTCACGTGACTTCCGGTGTAACTGCTGACATTAGAACAACAACAGGACGCTGTTGGAGGAGCTGACAGGTACGAAAAATCTGATTTTAAACCGGATATTCTTATCTTTGGAGTCGTAATTAGACAGCTGAATGTGTTGTCACTGCGGCGAGGGTCTGTTAATCCAACTGTAAAGCCGTTACAACTGTTAACCGCAGCCAAGCTAGCATTAGCCGCCGAGCTAACCCAGGTACCGTCGCTAAATAAAAATCGTTTTCTTCTAAATGGTTAAAAAAATGGCACTTGTGTGTGTGGCTTTATTTTCTTTTTATTCGAGTCTTTTATTTGCAAACGGTGTGTTTGGTGAAGGCAGCTGGTTTGAGTGGTTAGTTGAGGATTTACAGTTGTTGAGTTGTTTTGACAGTTTACAGTAAAGATGATTGACAGGACAGGTGTCAGGAACACGTGACCCCGTCTGAGGTTAACCCAGCTCCCGTATGTGACAGTTCATTGTTATCGTTTATTTACTTAATACCAGAGGTGTTTCGGTGCTATTTATGTTCTTTTCTATACCTATTATGATAATACAGTTAATCAATACATTTACCTCAGCAACGATTAATGAGCATTTATTTTAGTTTTTTCTCTTTTACTGATTTCTTTTTTTCAACCCTCATAAGTCACCGAAAAGGGTTTTTGCTAAAACTGTGTACATCTATTACAACTAGGATATGTTTTTTTTTTTCGATCAATTGCCCCGCCCTGACAAACTAAACACAGAAAATAAGGAAATTAGTGTTTGGTAGATTATTTCTTTGTTGTAACAATGCTTCTTGGCATAAATAAATAAAATGAAATGAAATAAAAATAAATCTTAGACTATTGGAAAGCCACTTCATTTTCCCTTTTAAATGGAGCCACGTTTTAGGTTTTAGGTTAAACAGTTGAAATTTCATGACATTTTTGATTGTATGATAAATGGTCTTGAACGTTCAAAATTTGCAATTTTACAACAAAATCTTTCCAACAAATGTCAACTTTTATTTCCAATTTGTAATTTTACGTATGGAAAAAAAATGTGATTTTAGCATAAAAGTCTCAGTTTTATGATAAAAGATACAATTTTGTAAAATTTGTGACAAAAATTCTCTCTCGCTCTCTCTCTCTCTCCTTTATTTATTTATTTTTTTTAAACAATGGGGTCCATGAACTCCAGGGGAATTTGACAACATACAGTAGCTGGTTGAGAAAGTAAAGGATAACGCACTTTAATGGTAACCATGGTGATGATGTGGCCTTGGATGAAATAGTTTGCACCCCACTTTGCATTTTCGGAAGGCTTCGCCATGTTGAAAGCTCATGTGTCTGATCTCATGCTTACTGTGACAATGAGATGGGGAGGGGCAGCAGAGAGAGAGATTGCAGCTCGTTGTTTGTTTGATCTTTTTCTCAGGAACTACCAAACAATCTGATAACAGGTTTTAACTCCCAGAATGTTTTTTTTTTCTTTCCACCAGAAATCAAAAAGAAATTGTGACCAGAAGAAATTTCCTACTTATATAGGTGGAAACAACAACAGAGCTACAGATGAAGCAGATGTTGTAGAAGAAAAACTGTCACCCCACCACCACCACTGGTCACCCTCCATCCCCCACCCCTCAACAAGGACTGTTCTAAGGTTTTGAGTCAGGGATGGAGAACATTTAGGGGAGGTTTCTCCTCAGGTGGGCCCTGAGTTGTGACACCAACAGTACTTCAGAGGCCTCCCCATCAGTAGCATGAACCATGGACTCTGGGGCAGTTGATAGTCCTGTGACCCTGGTCATTAAGGCCCCCAACCAGAAGTATGAAGACCAGACCATTAACTGCTTCCTCAACTGGACTGTGGAGAGGCTGAAGAGTCACATCTCTAAAGTGTACCCCAGCAAGCCAGTAAATAGCTTTTTTCATTTCTTATCAACAAAGTGAAGTTTAGTTCATCTTACATGGATTCCAGTTTTATTATCCTAGTTATTCTTTTTTGTGTCTGCGTATATGTGATGGGTTGCTGCCAAGATTGGCAAAAACAAACAAACTACAAAAACAACTTTTTCTTTTATATAAATATATATTATCCTGCTAATCTAACACCCCTTCACTTAAAATAAAAGACAGAAACACAAATGCATAAATATAAGAACTTGGCCTGAATTATGCACTTTGATATTCTCATGAGTATGTTTTGTTACAACAGTCAAATTTGCTGTTTGTTTTTTTTATCTAAACACAAAATGGACAAAAAAAAATTACTTCTTGATTTTAAGACAGAAATACATAAAACTTTTTTTTTTTTTTGAGTTTTTTGGAAATTGAAAGTGTAATGCCTTCATTTTGCTCTCAATTAATGAAAAAAAAAATCATCCTTTCCAGTTAATTTCTGACCTTTGTTTTCCGAATGTGGACTGCATGCAGTCTGTTGTTGATTTAAGAAAAGATGTCAGTTTGCCCATGAGTTAAAGGGTAAGCTGGTAGTTCATGAACAGTTATTCAGAGCTGTCTAAACACATGAAAAAAAAAACTTCCTTTCCTAAATAGTTTTTATTTTATTTAGAAAAAACAGCACAAATCAGAAAGAAGCCCTGTGCTTAAATAGAGGTCAGTTTTGTGAACTTTGCTTGCATATTGAGGGCCACACTGGTTAGTTGAACACCTTTATGTAATAGTGCGTAGTACTGCTGCAGATGTGTTGATTTGACCACTTTGCATGCAGAAATGTCTGTGTGACAATGTCATCATTCTGCCCTCTGAGGCAGCTGGCAGGATCGCTGCGGGGTGGGAGGTAGCTGGCAGCATTTCCTGAAAACACATTTATGGATGTTTGGATTTAATTTTAGCTGCGAGGCCTGCGTTCACTCTCAGGCTCTCTTTAGTTCCACCTTGATGTCTCAAAAAGAGCTGCAGCGTTTTTAATCAAGTGCATTTCAGAGTCCAGTTTGCAAAGTAGTTCCTCATGAAACATGGATCTGTGACAGTGTGTTTTGTTTTTTTTAATTTAATGAATAAACTGCTTCAGACTGTTCCATGCATGGTCATGTGTTGTTTGTGTTGTAGCTATCCAAAGACCAGCGGCTGGTGTACTCAGGAAAGCTCCTTCAAGACCACCTACAGCTCAGAGATGTGCTGAGAAAGGTAAGAGCTACTAAAAAAAATACCTAGATATACTAAAGCCTCCATACCTAACTAAGCTGTGGCTTTTGTTTTTTGTAATGGTACATTTTTGTAAAGGATTCCCTTAATTATTATAATCGAGTGTTATTTCCTCACGTTTTGCTGTATTAGAGAGATGTAGATTTTAATGCAGTAAGTTATCCTTGTTTTCTTTTCTGCTCTTGAGCATTAAGTTTTGGTGGTTTTGTGCCCAAATGGTAACACTGATGCCCACTGTTGTATCTTAAGCTTGTGAGGAACTGGTTGTGATGTCACAGTTTTTGTTTTTAGGTGGTTTAACACTCTCCCATTATTGTTATTTTTTTAAATTGTTTTTATTAAAAGACTTCTTCAGTTGTTGTGCATGTGTCGTTGTGTGACCATTTGTGGGGGAACTGAAACAGGTTTCCTGGGAAACAATAACCGGTCATGTGTACACCAAACAAAGACAAGCATTGTGTTTGAATTCTGGCCGTTTCCACTCTAATCCTTCCTCTTTCTCCGTTTCTATGTTGCCTTTCTGATCTGTTGCTGCCCTCACCTCTGTTTCTTCCTCCCGCCCCGGCTGGATCGTCCTCTGGCCTTGTCCAACCCGCAGCAGGATGAGTACCACATGATGCATCTGGTCTGTACCTCTCACAGTCCTCCGAATTCTCCGATGCCTCGGAGTCCTTCCAACTCTTCCGCCTCTGACTCCAGCGTGAGTAGACACCACACTTTGCTCTGTTTAAGAATGCCATATTTGTCGTTATTGCAGCACTTTATCTTAAATAAAACATTAGGAGACAACAGACTCTCATTCTCGTTGTGTTTAATGACTGGCTAAGGTTGGCGTTCATATCTTCTCACAGAGTTCAGACAGTGCCGGCTCCCCCTCCCCTGCAACCACACCAAATCTGGACAGTCAGCCAGCCTCCCCCTCTTCCTCCTTTACCCCAGGAGGTTATGATGGGTTGAGGTATCGTGGAGGCTTCCCCCCTTACAATCCTCAGAGTGCCTATGGTGTCCCTCAGTGGTAAGAAAAGTACTGATAAAACTGTTCTGTGCATAAAGTTAAAATCATCGCATTGAGTCAGAGCCAGAAAAAAGGAGAAAACATCCATTATCTATACCTGCTATTTCCTAGGGGAAAACATATATTTCCTTATATGTTTCATATTGACTTGGAAAAAAAAAGAAATTGCAAGATGATATGTTTGGGATGACTAGAAATGTTCTCAGATTTAACCAATAGAAAAAACAAAATCACATGCGTCAAAATGTATAATTATTATGCATGTTTCCATCACTTGGCTTGCAGCAGCTAAGCTGCATTGTGTCGTCAGATGTCGTTGTAACTTGCAGAGTAGAAAGGAAGAAAAACAGTATTTCTTCATTTAAGATAAAATAAAATGAGTATCTTTATTCTTCGGAAAGGAAATTTGTTTTGGGCTTAAAAGTGCCAAATACACACACACACACATAAAATCCTAAAACCAGAGTCAATAAATACCAGATAAAGGATACTGATGAAATGAGTTCTGATAATTAGTTATGACAAATTGCCTTTTTATTGATCAAGAGTGTTATAGGTGAGGGGTCGACTCAGCATATTATAGATGTTGTACATATTTCTACATTTTTTCTTGTGATCCATGTAAACCACGCCTTTTGCTTTTCCGTTGAACCATCCACATACAGTAAGTCCTCTGTAGCTGAGGACCTTGCAGTGGCTCTTCATGTTCCTCTGTTCCACATATTCTGCACTGCTGCACATCGTCTAAAGCACTCACAACCCACACAGCGTCTAGGTCTTATGGTGCTCTTCTGACTGTAAAATAAATCACGCTTCTAGCAAAGCTTAGATTCAGTGTGAGGATGTAACATTTTGTTTTGCTCAGTGTTATTGAACTTCTCCACAGGCCGGATGCAGCCCAGATGGCTTTACAAGGTGGACTGGCAGCCAACATGGCCTCCCACCCCATGTACATGCCGGTGCAGATGCTGTGGTGGCAGCAGATGTACGCGCGCCACTACTACATGCAATAGTGAGTGAGAGATAACCTCTACACGGTCGCATCTCTTCCTAAAATCATCACTTTTGAGTAAATGTTTTTCCATCTTTTTTTTTTCTTCTTCTCAATACGTCTTTCCAGTCAAGCAGCCGTCGCCTCCTCTCAGCCCCCCAGCGCTTCTCCCCCCTCCCCTCCCTCCTCCTCACCCCATCAGCCCGACCAACCCAACGAAGCTGTGCAGCCGCCACTAGGCCCCAACCCCGCCCACAACCCACTACCAGAGAACCCGCCAGCCAACCCCATCCAGATGAATGCCCAGGGTGGCCCAGTGCTGAACGATGACGAGCTGAACCGTGATTGGCTGGACTGGCTGTACACCGTGTCACGTGCCGGTGTCCTGCTCAGCATCGTCTACTTCTACTCATCCTTCAGCCGCTTCGTCATGGTGATCGGCGCCATGTTACTCGTCTACTTGTGAGTAACTGCCATAGGATGCGCTCTCCGTATTTGAAGAGGATGATATGTACATATATGGAATTAATTACCCTGGTCTTCAGAGGATTTCAACATTTCTCTGTTTGTGTTTTTTTAGGCACCAGGTAGGCTGGTTTCCCTTCAGGCCAGAGCAGCAGAACCCTCCAGCAGCAGAAGGAGGAGGCGGCGCTCCTCAGGAGGAAGCACAGAGACACCAGGACATTCGGGAGATGGTGAGTCGGAGTGTTTCAGCTTTGCTGCTCTCTAAAATAAACATCTATTGAATCTGTTCTGTTTTTGCATGTAGTTGTGCCAGAAGTCCCTCTTTGTACCTCGGGAAATATACTTACATACTATATACTTACATACTTACATGTAAGAACTGCAGATGAGCTGGTGCTTTAACTTTTGGCAGAGCTGCATTTTTGTTTATCTCTTTGTGTCACTCAGAAACAAATAAAAATTATACTATTTTTTAATAAGAGAGGAAAAAAGATATGACATCTTACAGGGGATAAAAAAAAACAAACAAACATGTTTATATTTGCAATATTTACTTAGATAAAGGCATTCTAAGAAATTTTGTTTTTTATTTTGAGGACAGGCTCCTACCAGTTCTGTTCAAAACCTCTATGGACATAATTTCTAGGTGTAGCAGAAGTGCAGAGGATGCTGCTTGGTGATCCCAGGATGCCGAGCTGCAGAATAGTTCAAGGCTGTAGTCCTGAAGCTGCAGACCCAGGTCTGACCCCCAGCCTTGGACCTTCTGCTGCCTGTCTCTCTGGCCTAATTTCTTGGTTATCTACTTTCAATTAAGGCCACTAGAGCCACAAATTCTTGTTTTTGGTTGTTTTTGTTTTTTTGCTCAACTGGCCTTTATAGCTAGACAGGAAACTTCTTATTGCTGGTGAAATTCAGGTTTGGGATGAGGTTCTGCCTCAACCGGTGGAGCTTGTTCATGAGTGAAGGAGGTGAGCTGAGTGGGAGGTCGACAGGTGGACTGGTGTAACATCTGCTGTTTTTCAGACTGTTTGAGTTTGACTCTATTTACTGGTTGATCTTTGTTCCTTTGTTCCTGGACCTCTCTGTTTAGGCTAAACTGAAATAATATAACTGAAACATCAAATCTCTAACCACACGTGTCTGATTTCTCAGGAACGTCTGATGGATGAAGATTTAGAGGAGGACGACAGCGGTGAAGAAGGTGGTGGAGGCCCAGAGGACCAGGCCCAGGCTGCCGCTCTGCCAGAGCCCACCTTCCTCACCACCGCCTGGTCCTTCGTCAGCACCTTCTTCACTTCGCTCATCCCTGAGGGGCGGCCTCATCCGGCCAACTAGGAAGACAATTGTGCCTCTGATGTCTTTCAGCCGCCAACAGGTACTCGGCTAGGGAATTTCTCACCTTTTAGTTTTACTCTCCTAAATACCCAATTTACCCCAACGACGTCTTACTGCATATTAACGGAGAACCAGCTGCCAATGAATGAACTCTGAGAGCAGATCTATGAGGTCACTGCAGAGGAAATGAGAAGGAATGAACTGAAATGAAATGTCGGGATGATGGAGTTAATGCTTCGGCATTGAAGGTTTTAAATTTTTATTTAATCAATGGTGAAGTCATGGAACGTTATCGATGGCCAGAGACGCTGGAGGGAGTTGTCTTCCATTTGGAAAAGTGATGAGGTAAAGATTTGGAACTTTTTAGTGTGACTACGAGCTCAGATTAAAAAGAAAAGAATAAGAAAAAAGTAAGGAAAATCTCCCTGAAATGAGAGGGAGTCTTGTATCTTTAACAAACCATGATGAAATACATCTTTGAAGACATTCTCATATGCACACGTGCATACCGACATCGCAGCTACTGAAGCACATTATTGTCCCACTTTGTGTATTTGAAAATATGTATTTACACATGTAACTATATGCATCTTTAATTCCTGAATATATGCTTTTTGAATAAAAAAAGATATTGGTGCACTTTGACTTTTGGACTGTTTTACTTCCTCTGCTTTATTCTGTAGATCCTCCTGCAGGTGGCAGCATTTACACACCGATGCTGCAGTCTCAGAGTAGCAGGCTGTTATTTAACTTCCTTTATGGTTTTATTTTCAGTTTAAGTTAAAAATTAAGAGTGGTTACAGTTTCAAACAAACAGTTTTTTTGTTTATTCATTTGGATAAGTTGATATGTGTGAAGGCCTTTTTCCAAAGATGCATTTGCAGGTGAAACATCCCATGCAAAAGTTTACTTTTAACACGTTTCATGTAATAAATTTAAAACAAAATAAAGAGCACTCTGCAAACAAGAATGGTACAACGATAGCTGCATGCTCTTAAGGGTTTGTGAGTCTGCACAAATCAACTGAATTGGTTGACTTTTGTGTTCTTTGTGCAAAATGCTGTTGTTCTAAAATTCAGGTCTCGAGAACATCAAATAAACACCAAATAGACGTATTTGTTGTAGTTCCTGATTAAGACGGAGTAACATGACACTGAGGCTTCAGGCAGGTCTGTCACATTTGGTGGTTTGAAGTGAAGCAAAGGTTGCATAAATATTTGAAACCCACATTTATATGAATGACTTGATATTCAGAAAATCATCTTGATGAACTGGAAGGAAGCTCTTTGAGCTTAGTGGCCTAGAGGAAGTCCTCCCTTTAAAAGATTTATGTACAGTCTCAATGAAAGTCGGAGTTTATGATCGAGGTGGATGTTAAACTTTAGGCGTCCTCACAGAGGATGGTTTCAGAACTGGGAAGCAAGTAAGACAGCGATGCACTTCAGAGTCCTCCAAACCCCCTAATCAAATGACCATAGATTTCTGTGTAGTTGGTTGTAGAAGGAACAATTAATTATGCATGACAGCGGCTCGACGGCCATTTGATTTTGTTACATGTGCCCCCTCTGAGCCCACCGATCCAATCAGGTTAGACCTCCTCCTCCTCCCCCTGGGGTGAGGGTTAGACTCCCCTTATCAGTGGGAGAGATTTCTTTAAGAGGGTGTTTGGGGCCATGTAAGACATTTCATCATCTTAATAAGTCCTTGTTATGCAGTCGGCTCGCTCCTGTTTCCCTGCTATCAGGGTTTGTTGTCTTTGGAGAGGTAGCAGTTGGGCTGGACACCTGCCACGGCACAGAGAGACGAGATAGGACGAGTTTATTCAGCTTACAGAGGAAAGATGGAGGGTGATCCGCTCAGTAAAAGACAATCTGAAGATATCACCGTAAATATGAAAGCTTAAGATGACACAAACGTGTATTTATTGTCAGTTAATTTTAGTTTTCTTATTTTCTACTTGACAGTTAACTGAGTGTTAATTATTTAGTGGTAAATGAGACTAATTAAGAGACAAGCAAAGAACCTCCAACCTCCAATTTTGGACAAATAATTAGTTGTCTAGGTGTGGTCGACTTCCTGTGTTACTTCAAGACAAACAAAGCAAATAAAAGGTCTGGAGTTGATACCAGGTATTGATTTGGCATGTGGGAGCTGTTTGACTGGAACAAAGGAAAAAAAAGAAAAAAACAACATGCTTGATGTGATCTATGAGAAAGACAGCAAAACATTTTGGTTTGGTGAATGCAACATCATCAAAAGGCCTAGTAGACCACAGAAGGCTACTAGAGTGGATGATGAAGAAAAACTCAACATCAGAAGAAGTGAAGGAAATTATGGAGGAGGTCAGAATCTCCTGTACAATCCAAAGACGCCTTTGTGAACGTAAATACAGAAGGTTTATGACAAAGGTACAAGCTTCGACTGTAAAAAACTGGACGGACTATCTGGTCACATGACCGAGAGATTTGTCAAGAGAACATCTGAAGGTGGGACGAAGCTGTCAAAGCCAGCGGTTAGTTGTCAGTCAAGCGTGTCAATGATGTCCTGGCAACTGATTGGTCAGCTTTATTGCTTAATATAAATCTGACATGGTGCTAAAAAAAAATTAATCCTCTGTACAATTGTCATGGATGTAAAATCTAAATCCAGGGACCAAAACTGATTTTTGTACCAGGCTGTAAATATGTTTAATTCTACTTTCTGTATATTTTAACAAGGGGACCCAGCACCAAGTGGTCAGTCGAGGAACTGAAACTAAACATACTTCTTGGATGAGTTTCAACCCAGAAGTGGGATGGTTGCTGCTTGGGTGCCAGCTGGTGGTGGCATCCAACAAATTACTTTGCCTGAAAACATCTAAAAACATGTCCTGGGGCCTTATTTATAAAACATTGCGTAGATTCCATCCTGAAAGATTTCTAGAGCCAAAAAGTTAGAATTTTCGTACACAAAAAATGATTCCGATTTATAAAACCCTACGTACGCGCACCAGCAAGCAACTTCCCTTTATAGATCAGAGCTACATGTCAACAGTTGCGTACAAGCTCCGCCTCCTGTCCTGCCCTCTACACGCCCACATTCAGCCATAAATGATCAATGCAAAGCACCTCGTGAATGTCAATGTGTACTTAAATGAGCAAGCCGATCAATGTTATTGGTCAAAATGGTAACCATGGAGACCATACAACCACGCTCCAAGCGCATGCGCGTCTGGAGGAGGACGGATGCTGATGAATGCTGTTCTGCAAAATCAGAGAAACAGTTGATGAACTGAAAGAAATTAGAACAGTTCTAAGTAATTTGTGTGATGTTATGTCTGATGTGTCAAACGCATTTTCAAGGAATTGTTAAAGAATGAACGTCATGTGACATCATCGTGGAGCCGTGCTCCGTGGTGAAACTCCTCCTGAGACCCCCAGGATGGTCTCATATGCAGGTGTGCGCTATGCAGAGGTCTTTATCCATGTGATGTTTCGTGTTACCATCAGAAGTCACTAAAATGCAGTTTAGAAAATCTCGTGGGAGCATTATGCAAGATTACACGTATGGTCCAAAGGTTTCAGAAAATTGGTAACTTTTTTATGCACGGAAATTCTTTATAGATCCCGACTTTTGAGAGGAACGTTTCGACCACAAATTTCACCCTACTTTACGCAACGTTTTCTTGCGTAACAGGTTTTTATAAATGCGGCCCGTGGAATCAGATTCTTTGGGCAGATGCAACCAAGTCAGAAGCTCACAATCCAAAGAATTACTCATCCTTGTCAAATGTCAAGCCCAGTGGGGGCAGCGTTATGTCAGTGGAACAGTCTCGCTGGTGTTCATTGACTCATCAACGGTCAATCACAGCTGTTGCACATTTGTCAGCTTCACATATGTGAATCTCCTGTTCCATCACCTCCCAAAATCTGCTCCTTTGGATGGAGCTCTGTTGACCGTGGAGATCATTTTCAGTTGCATCAACTCATTCTTGTGTTCAAGAAACCCACTTTAAAACCAAATTTGCACAAAGAAGTGCCACCAAATTATTATCCTTTTCTCTCTACGGACGATTCTCTGTAAACTCTGGATAAGACTGAGTGTGAAAATTCTGTTTCTGAAACATTCTGACCAGGCAACAACCTTCTACTCCGTTCTGATGCCCCGTTTGAACTTCAGCAGCCTAAATACATCGACCGGTTTAACTATTCACATGCATGCGAGCTAATTGCTGAGCTGCTTGCATCAGCCAGATTTATTTGTCACAGACGTGAAACAATTCTTACAATTTACAAAGCGCTAATCTAATAGAAGTTTTAGAAAGCACTCAGTGCTGCTCCAAAAGCTTCTACTGTGAAAGCATTGTTGTCAACTGAAAGTGAGCAGTCAGAAGCACTTATGGAGCCAAACTTTGACCTGGACGTAATCTTAATATTGTTACTCTACAAACCCGGGATTTGGTATGAACTCTGGCAGTTGTCAAAGGGAATATCATAGTGCATGTTTAAGTGGATTTCTTTGGCTGACTTTGACACTGAAAGTAAAACTTCTGCTTAAATCGTTCCCATTTTACTAAAGTCAGAAGCACTGTAATCTCATTTAATTGGCTCCCAATCACATCTGCATCCACTTCCATGTGCAACCTTAAGAATAAGGCATGTTACTTGTACGCATCTTTAAAAGTAAAAAGTTATCATCCTCTGAAGAAACAAAAGCCATATGATGGGCTAAACCATGCGTCTGGCCAAATCTGCCCTGCGACTTCATTTTATCTGGACATCATGAGCGTTTAAAGACGTTCATAAACTTCTGACTAGAACATTTCTGAGGGAATTTCAGCGTAACTGCACGTTTGATTCAGTTCTGACATCAGAAGGTGGAATAACTGAGGTGGAGAGCAGCTGGTTTATGTCACAAAGTCAGGATTTAGCAAACGTTTGCAAATGAATTTACTACAAAAGTTGATCATTTTTGTCAAAAACACAAGATTTTTGTAAAATTCACAAAACAATTTGTGATTTTAGAACAAAAAGTTAAAATTAGAAAAAAAATTGCAATATGACAATTTATAATTAATTTTATGTAAAAATGTTTCAAAAAGTTGATATTTTCCAAGAATTTTTGTGAAAAAAAATTAAGTTAAACATTTTGTGACATTTGTGATTGTATGATAAAAAGTCTTGGTTGTTTAAAGGAAAATAAAAATCCCAAAATTTGCAATTTTGCCACAATTTTGCCACAATTTTTTTATACAAAAAAGTGTTATTTTACAAGAAAAATGTAATTTTAGTACAAGTCTTTTATGATAAAGGCTGCTATTTTTGTGAAAAATGAGATTTAATGACAAAAAATATTATTTTTCCTAGTAAAAAAAGACGTGATTTGCAAAATTTTGCCATTTTACAACTATTCTTTTTAAATGAAAGAATATGATTTTTTTTTTAATTGCGATTTTATGAGAAAAAAGTGATTTTAGTACAAAGTCCTCAATTTTATGCTAAAAAATCTGAGATTTTATTACAAATTCAGTTTTTTTAATTTTTGTATTTTTTAATGACTAAATCCAGGAATTAGTGAGAAATCTGACAACATAGTTGGTTGAGAAAGTAAAGTTTACTATAATAATAGTTTGTCTTAAAGTTGTAGGTGCAACATTAGATTAGATCAAACTTTATTGTTTAATAAAAAAACATGTTGATTTAGCAAAAAAAGAGAGAAAAGGATAAAATACTATTTACAAAATATAAATGCTAATACTAAGAATTGGAATTGTGTGTGTGTGGTTGGAGCGCACGTGGGCAATGACAGTGGGACCTGGAGGGGTGTGATTGGGAGGAACGGCCTCCCCGATCTGAACCCAAGTGGTGC
>JBAMYA010000008.1:19008108-19023733 GCA_037176975.1 Arrhamphus sclerolepis
CCCCCCCCCCCCCCCCCCCCCCCCCCCCCCCCCCCCCCCCCCCCCCCCCCCCCCCCCCCCCCCCCACCCTCCCCCCCAAATCTTCTAAGATTCACCTACAGTTCTCTCTATGAACACAAACGGCTTTACAGGCTAATCCACATTTTTATGGCGCAAACATCGTAGTCGCTCTAACAGAAGTCTTATTGATGACAACATTTCTGTCTGCAGTGTGTTATCAGCTTATTGTTGTCCTTTATTCACTCATTCCATTTTTTCCTGCTTTCAGCCTGAAAGGGGCTGAATCGGGTTCATGACGTCAGCTGATGCAAAGTGAGTATCTTCCCGGATACTCGATGTATTCAGTGTTTGGTTCCCAGCAGCCAATCAGAGAGGCTGCTGAGAGCCCCATCTGAGCTCCCAAAGTGCTGTTTCATATCTTTTTCTAAAGATCTGTGTGTGTGTGTGTGTGTGTCTTGAGTGTGTACGTCCTCAATGTGACTTTCTCTCCTCCCTGATGGAGGGCGGCTCACGTAAACACCGAGCCAGAATCTGCTGGGCAGCTAAACCTATTAGGAGACTCCTGAATGCAAATCCTCTGCTGCAGATATTTAATAAGAGACCTGCGCTGGAAAATGAGATTATCCAGCAATTGCCAGTGGATAATGTGCTAAAAGCTTTCCCACTTAAGCATCACTCCTTACTGAATATTATTCACACTTTGAGGGGGCCAGAGCAGCCTTAAAGAAACAGCAGGAACACAGATGGAGATGGCCTTTCACTGCAGAAACGCTGCTGAATGAAGGATCAGACAAAGCATAGCTTCTTATTTGTATTTGTGGCTGGCTGATTAATGTTCCTTCACAGCTGACTTTGCACAAGAAAAGAATAATTATAATAACTGTAATTACACAAGTAAATAATGAGTGTCCTTGTCTTAACTCTGATTACATTTTCTGCTTTTATTTATTCATTTTATTTATTCATTCACTCATATATTTATTTGAAATGCACTTATTTGTGTTTTAATTATTTATTTATCTATTTATTTAGTAATACCCTAATTTTTAGAATGTGCTTGTTTGTTCATGTGATTGTTTGCGCTTTTATGTATCATCAGTGTTTCCTCTGAGACTAATGATGCTGTTTCCTTCATTCCTGCTCTGTTATTGATATTATTGGTGTGTGTTGGTGTATTTAGGTGTGTGACTGGGTTTATTTTAATGTGTTTGTTGACAGAAGGGGGGAGTGATTCTTTTTGTTGTTTTTGTTTTCAATTCCATAAAGCACTTTATGTTGCACAAATGGCATGACAAGTGCAATACAAATAAAGTTGGATTGATTGAGTTTGACATCATTCTGAGCTATTTTACCATCTTCTATTAGTTTATGGATTTAAAAATGATAATATAAAATCACAGAATCCTTGTACTTTTAAATTGATATAATCACAAATTATTTATTAGCCCTTTAACTTGATGTATAGGGCATTAATTCAACATCTCTCTGTCACATTTATTATTAATGGTACCAAAACACCTGTTTGTCACCAATTAGTAATGTTTCACAATTCTGAATATAAGACATGTCTTTCTAATGGAGCATTAGTTGAATTTACTCTGAAATGATTAAAACTGTTCGTGATTTGAGTGCAAACAAGTTAAAAATACTAATTAGATTTTTTTTAGCCTGTTGTAATTCCCAAACTTTTATCTTTTGGTCTATATATATATTAAAATGAACGTGAGAAAACCTTTAATTTACATTTAGAGGTAGCTGAAGTGATTTGTTCTGTGAATCTGGTTTCCTCACATCTTTGACATGAAACATAAAGTGTAAATACTGGACAAACCATCAGGTCACCTGACCCCTAGATTTGTTCAGAGAGCTTTTGAACCCCACTTTTCCATGAACCACGTGGTGCCATGTTGCAAAGCGCTGCCAAAGCAGAGCCAATGGCTAGCTGTCAGTCAAGCACGTCAAATGGCGTTTGGGCATCTGATTGGTCAGCTTTATTTTTTAATATAATTTTATCTGATGTGGTTCAAAATCCCGCTTGTACAGTTGTTATGGATGTAATATGTAACCACAAATGTAAAAATAAAAAAATTACCAGGCTGTAAATATGCTTAATTCTGCTGCAAAATCACTTTTAACATGGAGGTCAATGGGGATTTACTCTGTTTTGAAGCCAACACCTAGTGGTCAGTGAAGGAATTGCAAGAACGTCCTGGGAGTGGGATGGTTGATGCTTGGTCTTGATGTGAATCTTTTTTAAAAACTTCTGCTAGAGCCCTTTGGTTACTCACAATTACCCTGACAGGCCTCCAGATGGTGCTATAATAAGATTTATTAAATATTTGTTGAGAACTGCTTTTCCTTTAGCTCATATCTTGTGATATATCAGTACCAGACAGCAATGGTTCTAGTCACGCATGTGGCAGGCCGAGCCAAATTATTTCTGAGCATGTCTCTGCTACTCTTCATTTAAACGCTGGTAGCACTTGTTTCGGGTGTCGTTTCAATAGCGACGCCGAAATGTGGACATTTGGGATGATTTGATCAGAATAAGCCAAACTAGTGACATAGGTGTGTCACAGCCCTGGTCCTTTTTCACACTGCAAAAACTGATTTTTTTGGAAAGTAAAAATATACTTGATTCAAGAAAAATGGTCTAATTTTAAAAGCATACATCTCATTTAAGAATTCTAGCCAAGTATTTTTTTCTTACCCCACTGACAGATTTTTTTGTTTTTCCTTAATAAAAGACATTTTGACTAGATTTAGGAATGTAGGGATACAGTATCCTTAAATCTAGTTGTTTTTTTTTTTAAACTTTCTAAAAAATAAATTTTTGCAGTGCAGAAAATCTAAAAGTGACATCACGGGGGCTATGTCCAGTTCTTCTCATACAGTCTGTGTAGTTGCATCAATTCAAATGATTAGATGAACTATTAACCAATATTAAGATAAAACCGCAAGAACCAGGATAAAATTGAAGATAAAATAAAACAGGGATCTCTTTAATCCATGTATGGTTGTAAATGCGACGTCCTGCTTATTTCTTATATCTTATCTTTATGCTTCTCCTGTAATCCCACATGTCGATTTATTTAAATACACCCTGTGGTTGTGAAGAGTAATTTATTTCAAACTGGTCATGTCCTTCTCGAGCAGGAATCTGAAAACAGGCCTTGTTGGGAGGGGTTTAAAAAACAGAAGGAGTTCTTAATCTTGATTAGATGGCTTGGTGCAGCAGACACGTTTGCAGGGCTCTGTCGGTGTATCTCGGCAGCAGCAGATAACAGGATGGCTGACGGCTCACCACGCTGGGAGCTCACAGCACTCAGGGATATGACGGCGAAACCGTCTGAACAATTATTCGGGGGGGATAAATGGCTGCGGTGCGAAAAGGTCAGCGACAAACGACAGCCAATTCCCCGCAGAGTGGAATTTGAGGAAAAATAATCGCCCCGTGATTGAATTGCATCCTGGGACATTTTAGCCATAGTAATGAAATGGCTGTTTGTCGTGACCAGACCCGTTTCACCTTCCAGATGATTTTTTTTTTTTTTTTACCAGATTACAGAGCAGACAGCAGGGGCGACTATTTGCCTACAGGAAAACATCTAATATATGTGCATGTTTTTGTTTTGTCAATGTAAATCCCCATTATCACGGCTGCTTCTGAATATTACATGTCAGCATTCACCTGCAGGACCACTGGGGCACCAGAGGACCGCCATCTGAGAAACCTGCAGTTCATATCTGTTCTTTAAAACAAGCATGCATGAAACCTGCATTATTTAGCTTTCTCTCAAGATCTAATAGCAAATATCAATACCCAGAAATGAAGATGTATTCATTTTATTGTACAGTTTATACGTTTGGTCTTTATTCAGCCTGTTACATCTTAAATTCTTCATATAATTCCGTCAGAGGCTCATTAGAAAGGTGACAGAAATGAAAGCAGAGGTAACTGGAATCAATTAAACTTTAACACAAAGGCCTTTCAAAAAATATAAAATGAATCAAAGTGCTTCATAATCGAATCTCACAGCGGAGCAAATGAGACCAAAATACCCACATGAAATAAATTCAAATGAATGAAGTGAATAAGAGTAAAAGACGGGTAGTTAAAATACTGTCATGAAAAAAATATCTACACGCAGAAAAATAGAGTAAAACTCAACTATCATTGAGAGAAAAAAAAAAAAAAAAAAAAGGAAAAAATAAATATAAAACAATGACAAACTACAATGAAAAAAAACAACAAAAAACTGCCAAGCGTATGCTATCAAAAATGTCAACATTTTGTCCTTAAATCACAAATTTTTATTGTAAAAACAAGTAAAAAAAAAATCATGACTTTTCACAGCTGTCACGACTCGGCTCATGAGGACATGACAAAAACAAGAGAGACACACCGTTTTTAAAGATTTTAAACCTGGGAATATTTATTAAATCAACAAGAAGGTTAAACAAAACCAAGGACCAAACTAAAGTAAAACAAATGACTGAGACACTAACCAACACCAGACCTAACCCATTCAAGATAAAGCAAAACCAACTAAACCAGTTAAACAACCAAGACAACAAACCCAACAAAACCACCAGGACTGCGTGCTATGGGGAAGCATGAGTAGCCTTGGTGTGAGGAGCAGCCATGTTTAAATAGACTGGGAACACTGGCCCAGGTGCTCCCAGTTAGAGCTAACTCCAAGCCCCACCCACTTCACCTGAGGAACAAAGAGACAATTAATCAGGGGAAGACAGTCGTCACACAGCTAAAAAAAATAATGTTTGAATTTACTTTTCATGAAATGTGAAATTTTAAATGTTGAATTTTCCTTGTAAAACTGCAAATTTTGCTAAACCTTTTCAAAAAAAACTATAAATGTTTTCATTTATTTATTTTTTAATAAAAATGAATTTGTAAAATATCACCCCTTGTAACTTTCTGACATAAAATTAGAACTTTGGTAAAATTAAATTTAGTTTATTTTCAACTTTTTGTCATAAAAACATGAACTTTTGTTGTTTTAAGAAAAGGAAGAATTTTATAAAATGTCATCTTTTGTTGCTTAAATTTATAAAACTGTGACTTTTGTATAATTGTGCTTTTTTTGTGGTAAAAATCGCAAAATTGTGACTTGTGTCATCACAATTGTGACGTAATGTTGCTACTTTTCACTGTAAACTAGTTGTAACGTTTTCTGGGGTTGACGTCGGCACCCGTTCAGAATTTCTTCAGAAATTTTAAAGTCACAATATTTTTTTTCACGCTCGCAGATTTGGCCCACGGACCTCGAGTTTGACACATGTGCTGCACAGCATTTGTTGTTGAAATCTTTTAAGTTTTTTTTTTCACATTTTTATGAGTATATTCAGGGCTTTTGTGTCCAATGAGATGCACATCTATCCTAAACATCTTCTGCCTTTTAGCCGTTAGTCCACAAAAGCTAAGTTTTCAGTTAAAAAAAAAAAAAAGAACCTTTGGAAAACTGCAGATGTTCAGACTCTGTTTGTCACGTTGACTTGGTGACAGGCTGAAACGGAGACTTTTGGTAACAATGGCGCAGACGCTCAAACTCACTTCCTGATTGGCTCTTATCTGTTGCTGTGTGTTATTCCCTGATTCATCACAGCCTTATCACGTGTCTACAGCCAATCTTCTGCTTCCTGACAGAGACACAACACTCCTCTGGATGATTATCTTTTTTTTTTTAACTCTAAAATGTAGTTTTCTTTTCAAAATAATACTTTATATGTGGACAAAAGTAAATCACTGGTAATACAGCCTCACTGACATCTAACAAATGATACAAAGCTACAAAAGTGAGGTATAATTGTCTCTACAAGTATATATATTTTTTTAAAGACAAAGAAACAGTAATTACAAGTCAGCAAAAAACGCAGGTTCACTTCCATGTTCTGCACTGATTGGTTGGATTCGTTAAACTGTCAGATCACAGTTCACCAATCTGCATCAATCACTGGGTGACATCATCTTTAACCTCGTCTGTTAAAGCTCCGATGAAGGTTACGATAAAAGTCTCGGGGAGAGATGCGGGCAGATGAAAGTCAAACTGATCCTTTACGCTTTGAAAGGTTTTGCATGGAAGCCTTTAACATCTCTGACTCTGCATCTACAAGCTCCTCTGCACCAACGTAGCTTCTAAACTTCCACAAGAAACAAGAAAATGAAAAATCTCTCTCTCCTCATTATCCTTCGCGTCGTAGTTATGAACATTTCATCTGCTGAGAAGATTTGCAGCCAAATTAGCAGACGTCCATGGAAGATGAACTTCGAAAAGAACATGTATGAAGCTGTGTTGACTTGCTCACAGCAGTAATCTCATACGCTGTCTTTGTCAATGTCCTTCTGCACATGTAGGTGAGTTTGCCACCTTTTAAAGATATTGTGGACTGTTTGTGCTGCTTCCTGGATGAGGAGGTCCTACGGATGAGGTAAAATTACATACAAGTTTTGTTTTTGCAGATTTATTAACGCATTAATAATTATGAAAATAAAATGCCGCTTTGCATGTTATTGTGCAGTGTTGCATCATTATTAGATGTTTTCCTCATATGGATTGATGTTGTCTATTGAATCAGCTACAAGACTACACTTCGTTAACAAGTTTGGCGAAATAAGACTCTTGAAAAGAACCAGTCAGGATGTTTTCACTTTGTTTCAGAAACAGATAATTTGAGGTCACGCATTAACTGACATGCCGAAGCTTTGATCTGAAGCATGTCTTCACCAACATGGACTTTCATTCACCTGCTGTTGACTACAGTGAGTCAGCCCTCCACACACACACTCACACACACACACACACACACTCAACCTGAGGCATGCAGCGGTCGGTCTCTTGCCTCCGTTCATATGACTAATTAGACCAGCTTCACACTGCGCCGTTCCTTTTGATGCTGATCCCTGGTGCTAATTGCTGCGTCAGTCCAGGGCCACAGCCAGGTTAAGTTCAAATGCAGGACCATCGTCTCCACAAAGCCCTCCAGCCCTCACCCCGCCTCACTCCATTTCTATATTTACCCCCACCCCCAACACCCTTCTGTTAGGAACTTCAACAAAAGTAGTTTTCCTAGTTTTTGTCACAGTTTTTATGAAAGTGAACAAAAATAAGGAAAAGACAAAGAAAGTGAAGAAAGGAGTGTGACAGTGTCCTAGAGGTTAGCAAAGAAATCTGCTGAAATAAAAAAAAAACAGTCGTCTGCTTGTGTTTCCTTGTGGGTTTCCCTGAGTCAGCCCTCCTCATTGCTTTCTCATTGGCTACAGCTTGAATGGAGACTTGTCCAACAGCTCCAGATCCAGGTCCGCAATGTCTTTGTGTCGCTGGGCAACCATTGGCAACTGGATGATTTCCTCCAATCTGAGAAGTTTGGCTACGGGCAAATCATAAGTCATATACAGTAGTCTGGAAATGGGTGTAGTGTGGAAGTTATAAGTAAAACAGCTGAGAGAGACGATTGGTTAAAGTCACCATCCATCCATCCATCCATCCATCCATCATCTTCCGTTTACATCATGTCTGACTGGACATGCCCAAAACCACCTGGGAGGCATTCAGAAGCTGTTCTGACCAGAAGAAACACCTCAACTGGCTCCTCTCGATGTGGAGGAGCAGCGACTCTACTCCGAGTCTGTCCTGGATCACTGGATCTCTCACCCAATCTCTAATGCCGTGTTCTTACTGTACGATTTAAGCCGTCGCAGACAAAAGATCTTCAGGGGTGGTAAAAATATTCCATCGTTGCTCAAAAACGGTGGTGGTAGATCTCACAGTGAGACAGAAGCAAAGATGAAAAGATAGAACCGTCTTACGACCAAAGATGGGCTGTGACAGATATCAGCGGGGTCAGAATTTCGGAGGAAGCGTCTCAGGGTGTGACGGCATGAGGGAGACTCCAGCCACCCTACGGAGGAAGCTAATTTCAGCTGCTTGTATCTACTATCTCATTCTTCCAATCACAACACTGATCATGACCACAGGTGACGGTAGGAACAAAGATTGGCTTTCTACCACACAACAAACGGATAAAGAGGCCACTTTACTGCAGAACCCCAAGATACTAAACTAATAATCTAAATAAATTTCAATTATATTGATATGAAAATAATATTTACTGCTCAAATGCACATCTTCACTGCCTCAGAATCTCTCGACGCAAACATAAACCAAGCGGGAAAACAAGCATGGCAATAAAAACCATCTGTGTCATCCTTCATCACATTTGACTTCCTTTCATTCAGAAAGAAGCTGAACATCTCAGTTTTTTATCAGTTTCTCCAAAAACCCTCAGCGTCTTTGTTGTCCAGATCAGCAGGTGAAAGACTGAGAAATGCTCTGTTGTTGCTGCAGGATCTCATCTTTGACTTTTGGATAACAGAACAAGTTTCCTCTTGACCTCGCTCCCTCCTTCACCCCCTTCCTCCCCCCTCTCCAGCTCTGTTTTGCCCAAACTCAGTCGGATTACCCTGGGCCTTGGTGAAGGATAAGTCAAATGAAAAAGAGGACGGAGAGAAGAGGGAGGAGGATGTGATGGATCATTGCAGGGCCGATGAGCCACTGTGAACTTATGAACCACAAAGTCAAATGCAGACATTTGAGGCCTTCAGAGCTGCCAACTTCTCCCCCCTCCCCCCTTCATTTTAGATAAATTGAATAACCTGACCATAAAGGAGTGATCTGGTCACTCTTTTCACGGGTTGACTAGTCTCATGGTAAATAAGGTTTTCTTGTCACTGTGGAAAAAGAAGCGAAAAGTCGCTGAAAATTGGAAGTAGTGTAAAGAAAATAAAGCTGTTCTTCTCTGAAAGTTTCTTCTAAAAGGACTCTGACCGTCCCTGTGCTTGACAGTGTCTCGCGTCCATCCCCCTCGCCCCTCACGTTGCCATCTGCTTCTGCTCTGTCCCTACACGACTGTCGGACATCGAGCTGGTCATACAAGTGTTACATCTTCAAATGGGAGTGTTCGACTCCACACTGCTTCTGAATAATTGAGGAGCTCTGTGGTTAAAATAGGCGGATTAATGCACATCTACAGGGTCTCTGCGGTGTTTGTCAGTTAGAGAGTGTGACAGACGCCAACGCTGAGAGGTTAATAACACGCTTACTGCAACACCCGAACCCTTTTTGCAGCATAGCACGGACAACCATGAGATTTTCGCAGCAGGGGCGTGGTGCTAAAAGCTAACAGAGGGGTTTTAGGAAGACAGCCCTCCACCCTGCACCTCAACCTCTTTTGTACATCTCTTTAAGAAGGAGAGCTGTAATCGTGTTGTGATTCTGCAGACTGGATCGACCCCTGGAGCCCCCGCGGGAGGCTGTTCCTGAGATGTGCCAAGAGTTGCATCTCTAAATATGGCCAGAGTGAGGGGGAGTCGTTGCTTCATGTTAGCCTGTGGACCTCACCTCTGTGTCCTTCTATTAGTTTGACCCTAACTTCAGAACTCCACACTTCAGTTCCACAGATTTTCACTTTGACAAGGAGACAGAAGGAGATCTGCTCACAGTAACTTTCACAGCCGAGTGTAACAAAGCAGAAGTCAAGGTTAATGTACAACTTATACAGTTTAAGAAACTTCTTCTCTTAAAGCATATCTACATTTTTGTTTTGCATGACTTGTGTTTGGTTAAGATTCAAGATCCTCAGAGTCCAACTAAATCCAGAAATATTCATCCATTAATTTCAGTATCTGTTTCACGGCAGCAGAAGGTTTTTATCAGTTGTGAACGGCTACTTTATGAGGCCCACCTTTTTAATCCTTGCTAACATAAATATCTAACTAGCCAGTCACTCGGCAGCAAATAAATACGTTTATTCATGTAGAGGTGGTCAAGACAACCTGCTGAAGTTCAAACCAGCATCAGAATGGACAAGAGAGGAGATGTAAGTGACTTTGAATGTGACATGGATGTTGGTCTGAGTATCAGCTGGTATTTTCACCACAGAATCTACCTCCAGGCAGATAAGGTCATCATAATTGGTGATTTCAACATTCATGCAGATGTGGAGAGTGACAGTCTCAGCTCTAGTTTTACTGCTCTAGTTGACTCACTTGGATTCAGTCAACATGTGGAGGGACCCACTCACTGAAGTCAAGTCCTTAATCTTTCCCCAAAACCCAGTTCTATCTGGCCATTCTTTAATCTTGTTCCAGTTTACTTTTCATAATGATGTCATATGCAATAAAAAGATATGTTACAGTAAAGACTTTTGACACATTAAGTTAGAGGAGAAAACCCCTGCTCTCTTTGGATACTTGCAGCCTATTCATGCTGCAATGGACAACTCTGAGGGTCTTGATCCTTCATGCATTGATGGTCTTGCAGATGGCTCTACAGAATTCTTACGTTTAACTCTGGATTCTGTTGCTCCTCTGAAAAGGAAGGTAGTTAATCTGAGAAAGTGTGCGCCCCGGTATAAGGCAGAAATGTGGAGTCTTAAACAGAAATGTAGAAAATTGGAAAGAAAGTGGCAGAATATCATCTAGCTTGAAAAGATAGTTCAGTAATGTATAAAATAGCTCTTTGGAAAGCTTTTTAAATAAATTTTTCACGTGACAGGTTCTGTAATCCCGGATCTTGTCAATGCATCTCGTATAACCAGATATGTACCAGGAGGTTTTAAGATTTCAATAATTAAACCTCTACTCAAAAAGACGGATTTGGATTCTGATGATATAGCCATCTACAGGCCCATATCCGATCTTCCTTTTATTACCAAAATTCTTGAGAAAATTGTTTAAAATCAGCTAAATGCTTATCTTAGTTGAAACAGTATAAATGATGAGCTTCAGTCAGGATTTAGACATCATCATAGCACAGAAACTGCATTGTCAAAGTCATCTCATGGCTTGCGACAATGGACTTGTCTGATCTTGACCTCTTGTATCTTAGTGCATCATTTTAAAACATCTACCACAATATTCTTAATGGGTTAGAGCAGGTTGTTGGAGAAATGGCATTAGAATGGTTCAAGTCATATTTACGAGACCGATTTCAGTTTGTCCATGTAAATAATGATTGTTCCAGTTTTACTAGGGTCAGCTGTGGGGTACCACAGGGTTCTGTTCTTGGAAATTTTTCTCTTTATACATGCTGCTTTTAGGAAACATCATTAGGAAGCATAACATAAATTTTCATTACTATGTAGATGATACTCAGCTTATTTATCCTTGCCACCACACAAAGCTAATCAAATAGCTTTATTAGATGCGTGCATTGAAGATGTGAAGATCAGGATGACTGGAAATTCCCTCTTTTATTCAGATAAAACTGAGGTTGTTGTAATTGTTTCCAAGCATCTCCGGGAGGCACTCTTGAGCTGTACAATTAATTTAGAGCACATTATCTTAGCCTCTAGCTCTGCTGTTGGAACCTTGGTGTCATTTTTGATGATTTGTCTTTTAACTCTTATGTGAAACAGGTCAGAAAGTCAGCTTTCTTTCATTTGGATAATATCAGTAAAAATTAGAAACATTCTGACTTAAGAGGACGCAGAGAAATTAATCCACACCTTTGTTACCTCTAGGCTGGATTATTGTAATGCATTATTTTCTTGCTGCATAAACAGCCTTGTTAAAAACCTTCAATTAGTCCAGAATGCTGCAGCACGAGTACTGACCAGAACTGGCTATATAGATCAAATTCAAAATACCACTTGTTGCATATGAAGCCTTGCATGATGAAAGCTCTAGAATATCTGAAAAATCTCATAGTTCCTCACTGTCCTAGCAGAGCACTCCATTCCCTGAATGCAGGTTTACTTGCTGTTCCAAGAATCTGTAGGTCTAGAAAAGGTGGCACAGCTTTCAGCTATCAGATTCCTCTATTATGGAATCAACTCCCAAACTTGGTCTGGGAGGCAGACCTCCTCTCTACATTTAAGGCTAGAGTTAAGAACTTCCTTTATTGATAAAGCCTTTAACTCTGTAGTCTCTTAAACCACCTCCTAGTTATACTACTATAGGCCTAGGCTGCTGGGGGAGTCCTATTGTACACTGTGTATCTTTCATCCCAAGAGGGAATTTTTTTTCTTGCAACTGTTAGGCTTTGCCATGTGCTCAGGTGTCATGCTCTGGATTTCTTAGAAGCACCTAGAGACAACTTTGTTATAAATAGATGGTATATAAATAAAACTAAATTGAACTGAAAGAAAGGCAACAGGAACTCAACCAAGGTATGCATAATAGCATCTCTAAACACATCAACATGTTGAACCTTAAAGCAGATGTTCTACACCAGCAGAAGACCACACCAGGTGTCACTCCTGATAGCTAAGAAGAGAAAATGGAGGTTACAATTCACACACAGACACACCAGAACTGGACAGTAAAAGACGTCAGTGAAAGCATGGATCCATCCTGCCTTGTAGTAACGCTTTAGGCTGCTGCTGGTGGTGGTGGTGGTGGTACAATGGTGTTAGTGACCACGTCCATCTCTTTATGATCACAGTAGGATAATGTGCTATGAACGTCTCAAACTGGTGTGTTGCTGCTTTTCTGAGTTCAGCTGTTCGCACATTTGGAAACTTTTGTGTTTTTAGCAGAGTCAGGACAAAGTCACTGCTCCTCCACATAGAAGTCAGTTGAGGTGTTTTAGGCATGTGGTCAGGGTGCTTTCCAGACGCCATCCAGGGGAGGTAATTTGGACATGAGTCACCAAGAAGAGGCTCAGGCCAGACCCAGGAGTCACCGGAAAGATTATATGGTTCAGCTGGCTTGGAAACACCCCAGTGGAGCAAGAGGAGGTGGCTGTGGAGAGAGTATGTAATTCACATTTCATTATCTTGGTGGCAAAAATATATTACATCATCTTATAAAGGGGTATAAGGTTGCTCTAAACATATTTGCATACATCTCCATAACATATTATTATAATAGTATGAGGAAAAAAAATAAAAAATTCCTAAATAATTTCTGGAAGACATGATTGAATTTGATACCAAACTGAGAATTATATTCATATAGATGACGTCCACAGGTGAAAAAGGATCACAACTGTTCAATCCAAATTTTAAAGCTTAAATTTGTTGTTTGTTTTGCGTATGAAAGTCTATATCTGTGTATGTTTTTATGTCAAGTTAGTTGGAGCTACCAGAGGGATGCAGGGTGCTAACGTCAGGATCACCAAGGGAGGTGAGAGTGCTGCATGATGTGCAAAGAGCCCATGTTAGGAGAACAAACTTTAACCTTTTATTCACTAAAAGATCTCAACAACACCGAGTGCCATCTTTAAACCATCTCCTCCCGTTCTCTTCACGACTGCAAATTTATTTTCTCACTCACACATAAACTCATAATTAGGATCTTAATTCCCAAATTGTTTTTGTTTGCAACAACATTGTTCAGTTTACTGTGATCTGCGTATAAACCTCTCAATTATAAAACCATGCTGTTAATGCCACAGATTTTGTATTTATGCACCGAGTCCAAGTGAGCTCAGAGGCCACAATGTTACCCCAGCAGAACGAAACCCTTCAGTTTGAACACACACGCACACACGCACACACACACACACACACACACAATCTAATGAAGATAAAATTAATGCAACCGATATTTACATTTTCTCCTGGCATTTCTTGCTGTGCTGGTGTTGACCTTGAACATTTTACAGTTGTCAGCTTCAGAGTCATAACAAAATTGTAACTCTGCACTAAGCACCTTCTCTGCCTTCAATTATGTTTTCCTCACCTATTCTTTAATGGCAAATGCAGCAAATGTCATGATGACGGGTTTAATTTAAAGGGTATATCTGAAAAGCAATATTTTTTGTGTTTGAGAAAATATATTTGGATATCTGAAGTGACGGCTTAATCCAAACTGTGAGGGGGGAAAAAAAAGAAGTAATTTAGATTTTTGGAGTCCAGTGATATCACAGACCTAGATAAAAGTAACATCCATCTCCTCCATCTCATGATACACACATTTAAAGAAGGTGTCACTTTGGTCCAGTAGCCATGGAGACGTGTATCCCGTTAAGCTTACAGATGGAGCGACTCTCTGGCTTGTTCTCATGATTTTCTATTTTATTTGGCACAAAACAGGATTCCAGCACCAACCAACACAATCCCCCAAAATGGCTGATACAGGTACCTTATAAACAGTTTCAGCTGATTGGAACATACCATTTGTGGGGGTGTGTAAAACCACCAAGTACAAAAATATAAGTATTTACACAAAAATACAGTATATACACGATTTACACTTAAACCTTTCTAAAACACCAATAAGTAATCAAAATACATTAACCCTGTACTCCATCAGTTACTGTATACTTCCCTCCCAGGACAAATACTTGGTGACAAACCCCCGAGGAATGTTCATCTGTGCACCCTTCCTGGCAGTACTAGTAGGAAAGTAACTTTTTTTTTTTTTTGTTTTTTGGTAAATAATTAAAACAATAGAAGAAAATAGCAAAACAAAACACAACAATCAAAATTCATGAATAAAAAGGAATAGACAGAAGCAAATGCTTATCTTTTTGCCTATCCTGTTTCAACAAGATACGCTAGGGAAAATCAGCTCTTAAAGCAAATTATTTGTAAAAAGAAAAGCAAAATCAAAAACACAACAAGGCAACAACAAGTTTAGGTATTTAGCAGAGGGCATTTTAACATACATATAGACATAAATATAGACTCCGGATGTGACCATTTCAAGATGAGAATTTAGATTATCAATGCTTAGATATTGTTGTTAAGATAGCTTTTCAACCATGATTGTGTGTTACCTTGTCCCGTAGTGTTCACATTTGTCCAGCAACTTACTATGATCAGCTGTGTCAACTGCCTTACTCAAATCAATAAATGCACCAACAGTTTTTAGATGTCGATCAACAGCTGTTGCTACATGTTCAACAAATTCCATCACTGCTAAAGATGTTGAGTGATTACTTCTAAATCCATCCCGATGATCATTTAATAAATTCCTGACCAGTGAAATGAGCCATTGATGGTCGTATTATAAGCTGTTTTATGACGGGAACTGTGTTAGAAAGAAAATTCCTTATTCCTCTTTTTCTTTGAAAGTTCCAGGGGTCTAAGCCACCTAGCTGCAGCCTTTATCACCTTGAAATTTCCCTTTCCGTTGAAACTTTGTGAACATTATCTAAAAGCAGTGCTGACAAAAACTTTAGTTGTTGGTTCATTTTACATTTCTTACCCACTTGACATATTCAGATGTCAGTATCTTCTGATCGCGATGTCCAGACATAATCAAACTCAGTAATTAGTCTGTGCATGGGATTGCTTGGAAGCTCATTAAACTTTGCAGAAATCCAACTGTAGGGGGTGCTACAGTGGCCCCATAAAAATGCCAAATTTGGTGTAGTAATCTTGGACTCATTTCATATACTATTCTGAAGTGCCAACAGTCACCTGTAAAGATGATGACCACCAACAGCCAATCAAATTTCAGCAGTAGTGGCTGTTATAAACAATGTTACATTTTAGCTAATAAATCAGACACTTCCAGCGATAGAAGAAATTTTTTTTTCTTTTTGACTCTTTGAAATTCAGCACTCCCATTGTTGTCCATTTGTTCTTTCATTTAAAAAAAAAGACCATTCATTTGTTTTTTTTTTTGTGGTTTTTTTTTGTTTATTTTTTTTGT
>JBAMYA010000008.1:19023833-19041086 GCA_037176975.1 Arrhamphus sclerolepis
ATACATACATACATTTTATTTCCACCGTTTTCTTGAGATCTCAAATTAACAATCTTGTTATCACAGGAAAATGGAGGAAAAAATAACTCGTTATCACGAGAAAACGGTGGAGTTATCTCGTTGTCACGGGAAAATTATGTCGTTATCACGGTAAAACGGAGGAAAAATAACTCGTTATCACAAGAAAACGGTGGAAATAAAATGTATGTATGTATGTATGGCCCTTTAGGGCTTCCGTAGAATCTCCTTCTGGTTCATTTTGATTTTTGATTGGCCGTGTTGACAGCTCATGCAAACACAGCTAACAGTCTGTGCTTGTTAAAATGTCACTATGGAACTTGAAACCCTCGACCCCTAAAAATGTTTCTAAAATTATTTTAGCCTTAGTTCAACTTCTAACAAAACAAATCACACTGAGTTTGCACCATTAAACTATTTTAGGACCATGTTAGATGGACTCTGACCTGACTCCAGGTCATGCTGCCGGAGTTGCCAGATTCCTTGATAGAAACCCACAAATAGACCGCTTCTCCACATCTTTTCCAATTTTATCATTGATGTTTCTCAAACAACAATTAAAAAGTGAAATATGGCCACAATTAAAACAGACTACCAATATTTGTAAGAATACTTACTAAAAGACAGCAACTCAAATTTGCTTATAATAATCTGACAAGGCAACCATGATAGCAGTGTTTAGTATGTGGAGTTGGCTAGATGCTAACGATAAGATGAAGCTATCTAATGTAAACGATTGCTACAAACATCATGGCAGAGGCAGCAAGGAAAGTGAAGAGGTTTTTGTCAGAAGAGGCATGACCAAAAACAGGGTGACCATATTCTGAAAACCCAAAAAGAGGACACCCTACCCGGCCTCTTGGAGATACGGCAAAAATACTCAGATAGTCAAAGATACTCAGAGATGGTGGCTTTATAAATCCATACAAACATTTATTTAAAACATCCCTTTTCTGTTTGAAATGAAAATTTTCTAATATGTAAACATAAATAATGCCTCATGACCAGTGCCATGTGGTGAGGTTGATGGCTGGTGAGGCACTGACTCCATCAGATTCAGATTACAAATGTGTGAACCCAACAGAGTAGATTATTCACCATTTGGTCAGCAGTAGTTTGCAGGTTATGTTTCATCTGTCATATCAGCATCTTTTTAAAAGATTTTCTAGTGGCTTTTATTGGATAGAGCAAAAACAAGGACAAAAAAAGGGAAAGACACACCGGAACTGAACCCAAAATCCACTGCATGAGTTCCCACCAACTTAACCACTGGACGACCTGACAACTGTTACTAAATGATCACGAGATTCATTTAAAGAGAAAACAAAAAACAAAAAACAAAAAAACAACAGAAAACCTGTGAATTTTTCAATGCTAACATTAGCATAACATCTGCAGCACATATGTGCCAACTTTGCAACAAAGTACCGTAGTATTCTGTGCAAAGCGCCGGGCAATTTAAGTAGACGCTTAATGGTGCTTTGAAAAACAGTGAAAACCAGACATTTTTATGAATTTAAAAATAAAAACCCGTATGCCCCGGACAGGACATAAATAGTGGACATGTCCAGGTAAAAGAGGACGTTTGGAGTCGATGTTACAATATTTACAACAACAGGTTCAACTTCAAGTCATTGGTGGAAAACTCCAAGTCGGGTTGCAAGTCTTTTTACATTTCGTAAAGTCAAATCTAAAGACATCAAATTAATGGCTCGAGTCCAAGTCATGTGACTCGAGTCTACACCTCTGCTTCTTACATTCAGAAACTCAAACATCTACACACTTCAGGTTCCAAGCACTCATATGGGTTAATGTGTGGGACAGGAAAGTGATATAAGCCGTAATCTTGCAGTTAAACGGCCTGTTTGTCTAGCCTGCAGGATTGACTGAACACCACTCAAAGTGGGATTAGCATCACTGTAAGAATAACCCCAAGGAAACTGGAGGGGAGCCAAACAGCCCCAAGAAAAGATCTATTGTTGTATAAGTGTTGTTATTGCCTGGAATTATCTGTGCTTAGTTTCACCATAATGCACACACATAGTTACACAAACAGGCACATGCACAAAGACACGTACGGATTTACAGTATAACCTTTTTTTCCCCTCTCTTTTTTTAGTTTTCACACAGTTCTCATAGATTTGTCAATAATCAGCACAGATTTTCTAAAACCACATGCAGGTTTATCTCTTGTGGTGTTGTCATATAATGCATGAAGTGGCATGCAGAGTGATCACCTCTTCTGTTGTGTTCCCATCAATATTATTGATCCTTCAGCTTTTAATCCCCATGTTTATCCATTACGGGGACATAATTGTTAAGACTCCCAAAGTGCTAAAGATGCGAAGAGCCCTCGTTCCATCACCCCAGGCAGCCAATATGTCAGAGTTTGCAGTGTTGCTCAGGATGTGATCCGCTTCCACTATTTGACCCTATTAAAATGGCCGTCGTGGGTCAGAGTTCAGGGAGAGGATTATGGCTTCTTGCCAACGACCCGTTTGAACCCTAAAAGGTAACACGGTGGTGATTAGGAAATATTATCAAGATGATGTGGCTGAGGCATAAAAAGAGAGAAGAGGGGAGGAAAAAAGGAAAGGGGTTTAAAATTTCTGTTGCTACAGTAGTTTTAAATCGTAAATGTAGAAATTATGCGACGTGAATGCTACTTAGAGATCCAAATGTCTGGAGCTAAATTGAGCTGTTGATGAAACCTCATAACTGTTCTATTGAACGTCACGGACAAATGTTGAACATCAACTTTTACACCACGGATGAGGAGGAGTGTGATGAAAACCTCCAGAGCAGATCTCAAATAGACCAAGCACTTCTGCTTTGGTTCAAAAAAAAAAAAAAAAAATAATACAATTATCCATTAGTAACTGTACACAATGCCAAAGGACAATTCATAACTTTTACAAAAGTGCAGTTTTCACAATCCAGTAATTAGAAGAGGTTTGATGTATCTACATAAGAGTTGTACCTCTTAAACTAGAAATCTAGACGTACCGCTAGCAACTTTGTCCATCTAACTACCCTAAATTATGCCCAGAAGTCTTGGGGAACCAATCATATCAGTCTATCCTCGTAAAGCATCAATGAGAGGATGATGGGGTGATGACAACAGAGCTGAGACGTTGTAGTCTGGATGGTGAACAGCCGTCGTTTGGATCGGCTCTGGCACCGACAGTTAAAGACTTGGATTCTGTGAGAGTCTCTTAGGGATTGTGTTGGATGAGGAACATCTCATTTAGTCACGGGAAGAGAGACACCTGGTAAACTTGCTCTGACAATAAAGGAAGCTGCTCAAGAAGTAATCTGAACACGGTGATGTATATCTTAGAACAAACTATTACCAACAATCGTCTTCACACACTCTCCCGCTGCATCAGGCTCAAAGCAGCAGGTGGACACTAGCACAGAATCTTTAGAAAAAAAGGATTTAATCTATAAACAAAACATGTACATTGAGACGCACACAAAAACAAAGAGTAGATGGTGTAAGTAATCAGAGGTATAATCGCAGGTATATGTAGACAGAAGGCCAGGTGGAACAGATGACGATGATGAGGGCACAGGTGCAGTCCATGATGAGGAGGACTGAGGGATTCTGGGAGTTGTAGTGTCGGAACCAGTGATCAGAAGGCTGGCGACGCTGACCCAGGAATGAGTGGGCATGACATACTGACTAGTTTGCGTCGCTCTGAATACGCCACCGTGTCTGTTGCTCTGACCTATTTCTTTGAACAGACAGTAGACTCTCCATATATTGCTAAAACAAACAAAAAAAATAGGCCTTTTCTTGGTAGAATGGGTTTGTCAAAGCTAGAATTATCCAATTTTAGCCCAGAAATAGCACATACAGCATTATACCAAATATATACATAGGCTACCTTTCATAAATATCAAAGCATTGTTAAAGATGCATTAAAATCAATAATAATCATGAGCAAAAATAATTTCATCCATTTTCTGTACTTGCGACAGTAAATTCTTGTAATACATAAATAAAAGTGAAGTGGGATTGTTTTGTTTTCCTTTTTTTTTTTCCTCAATGGGATGTTCCATTTTTAAATTTGATGCAAAATGAGTAACACTTACCCTGAGCTGAGATGCTGATGAGAGTATGACGAATTAATGTTATTATGCTGAATTACAATAACGTGTGAGGGAGTTTGATTTTCTGGGACAGCAACAGGGCAAATATTTTCTTCGTTTTTTTAGATACTTCACAGAGGACTGCTTTATGAGGAAAGACCTGGTACACCACTGGATTTGCAAAAAGATTAAAACTGAAAGTCAGCGCTGGATAAAGTGAAGCTGAAGGATAAAGTGACCAAAGCTGCTGATTCACACTTTTAAGCTGTCGTCTCACACTGGCTAGAAAAAAAAAAAAAAGCTTAATTCACTTAACTGCAGGTCACACAAAAATGCGATTTTACTGATCATCGCACTAAGACGGTTTTGGTTCTTGGCTACTATGTTTTCAAAAATAGTGTAGGTTGTGACAACAATCATTAGCTTTTCTATTTCTTGAATGTGAACAGTTTTTGGGACTCGTGGTGTCTTACTGCATTTCCTGCATGTAAACTTAATGTCCACAAAAACATGTACATAATACAAATCTACCGTCCATATCATTTAAAGGAAATGCAATTAAACGAGATGAAAAAACAAAAAATGTAATCATTGCAGCTAATAAGTCCACAAGAATTAAAATACACAATACATCTGGTTTTAGATTGTCTCAGCTTTCTGGAGAGATTAATCATATACATTTAGATAGATGACATGATCTGGAAGATCATGGCAGAGATGTCCAGCTGTGATCCTCCAGCTGTGGTTCACTTTCATGCTCCGATTCTGACTCCAAGAAGGATTTCAAGCGTTCAGTTAATTTATAAAAACTCCTGAAAATATAGCATTGATAACTTGTTGATATGTTGAAAATACGCACTTGACTGGTCAAAGGAATTGCACACGTTCATGACACGCTAGTATGTCATCACAAAAAAAAAAACAACTGAGAAAGACGGTTTGAGCCTCGGTTACAGATTTTGACTTCTTGGTCACAGATTTTGACTTCTTGGTCACAGATTTTGGGTTTTGATTCTCAGTGTGGGTTTTAATTCACAATGCATTAGTCTCTGGACTGATGCCATAGTTCTGTCCATTGACAAGCTTCCAGGTGTTCAACCAAACAAAAAACAGTTTGTCTCTGTCGTTATGGAATAATTGCAGGCTGAACACAAAGCTACTCTCAAGATTAGATGGCTGAACATGAGCATAATATAGCCAATTTAATGATAATACTAATACTACTACTAATAATAATAATAATCATGATGATGATGATAGAAGAAAAATCTGAAAGTTTTGCAGTTACCCCGAGAGCTGTTATTGCTCATTTATAATCATAATTAAGACTTCTTTGGAAGTTAAAAAGCGTGAGCATAAAGAAAGGGGAGCAAAGATTGGAAGAATGAGTGTTGAGGGGGAGCAGACGGGAAATTGATGTTCAGATTGTGTGTGTGTGTCGAGGCTGAGGGTGGGGGAGGGGGAGGGGGTGGCCTCTTCCTCGTGCCTCCAGTCGAGCAGAAAATCTCAGCAAATTAGTTACTGCGACGACGGCTGGTCGGAGAGCTTTCATCCAGCGCAGCAGGACAGCTGCCATGGGATCGGGATAAGAAACACTGGCCCTAACGACGTCTTCCCTGCTCCTGCCCCCCCACTCCCACCCACCTCCCACTGCACAGTCACTGTCCAGCCATCCATTACTGTTTTTTTCCTGGCAGCGGGAAGGAGCAGAGGGCTCACCGGCCCGTTTGGCTGTTAAATGCCTCTCCAGCATTAGCACTCCTGAAAAGGTGTCACATAAACACCAAGCAGCTGCTAAGAACCGCTGCCGTCCCAGGAGAGCGCACTCGACTCTTTCTGCGTGTATACTCAATTTCCAGTGTATTACGTATGCCGAAGTAAAAGCGAATGAAGTGTAATACAAGAGTGCTGCAGTTGATTCGCACTTCATGAAGGTCAGTGCGGAGAATTGATTCAGCTGTAGCGTCTCATGAAAGAGATTTTAAATCCTACGGCCCAGTTACGGCTTTCAGACACCAGTGAAGGTTAGCTAAGAGGAGAGAGAAAATGTGTCCGTTCAGAGGCCACCTTGGTGCCTCATTAGAAGCTTCTGCAGACCTAGCTAGAAGATATAAACTTCTACTTGTTCCTGTTGTTTAAGGCGCTCTGTAATTACCATACCAAGAGCCAGGTAGCAGTGCAGGTTATACTTACTGGTTTCTTAAATCTTAGGCCATAAAACGAGGAGGACGGTAACAGGGCTGGTTTGAACTGAACCTCTAATAATCAGTTTAGAATTACAGAAAGATAGATGAAGTGATTAAAAACAAAAATATAAAGCAGTTTATCACTCTATAACTGGTATGTTTAAATGCATAAACCAGTTGAACATTGCCAGATCGCCTTTCGGTCCCATGCTAAAGCGACTGTGTTATGCCCTTTTTGCAAAATCTGACACTATGTCCTTAATGAAATCTCTGTGACACACTGTTCATAATATGAGGGGTTTAAATATATGTTTGGAAACAAATTACACTCAATAAAGCTCATTATTATTTAATGAGAATGAACCTGAAAGCTCACATGAGCACACGGAGCTCAACAAACTGAAAAAAAAAGAAAAGAAAAAAACAGAACCAGCAGTTTTATTTTCACATACTTAGATTTCCCTGGTTTGCAGTTTAACCACAAACATTACAAGTATAATCCCTCTTTTACGCACAATCTAGTTCCGAGTCATGCGTTGAACGGGGCCAGCTGTCAGCTGTTTGATAAATCAAAATCTTGCCATAAATCCTCTCTTGTAGATTTCAGATAAACCCCAAGATTCACTGCTGCTCCATTCTCCCCTGTTTTATTTATATTTGCAGAGATTAACATTCAGAACTACATCTGGAAGGGACAGCAGTTCACTAATATTTGTACAATCAATGTTGCATTTAGGGAAAATAGGAATCATAATGTCCTAATTCCAGCTTGGAGTAAATAGATAAATAAATAAAGTTTTAACGATATATTATATTATAATATATAATAATGACAATAATTACTGATAGTACAAGCGTATCACTTTATGGCCAACCTAAACTGATCTAATATATGCAAAGTGACAGAATGGTTGAACAGGGTATATATTCTTGTTCTGTGATGTGATATATAGAGAACAAAATTTTGCTTTTGTCTGTAATGCCTCAGAAGTTTCCTAAAAACCTCTCTCCGAAAGCTATGTTAGATGGGGGTTTTAAATGACCGGTTTTGCACCTATTTGCCGTCCTTTTGGGCTTAACTGGCAACCTCAAATGCAAGCACTTGACACTGATTGGCTGCTTCTGCTGCCAGTCAAAACAGACTTTGCCAGCTTTGGAAAATGGACAGAGCAACTTTCTACAACTATGGCTGATGCACAGAATTTAGAGTTGCCCAAAAAATCCAGCCCGAACCGACCCGAGCTCATGTATGTTCTGTCCAAACCCGATCTGGCCTCATACCCAATCTGAACCTGGGCCGGCAGACTCTTATTTGCTATGTTGTGATCATTACACCATAGCTTTATATAAAATAAAAATAGTATTTAAAAAAGTCCCATGCCAGTGTATCGAGCCAGTCAGAATGGGAGGGAGGAGTGAGATACGTTTTACGTCATTTTTATCCACTGTTCAGATTGGTCCAATTTCTGGTGAGTTAACGTTTCTAAAGGAGGAATTTCGATGAAACGTGATGTTCAGAATGTATGTTTTTGAACGCACATAGAATATCACTATTTTAGAAAAAAAATTAGATAAAAACTTATTTTGATTCTCTGTCTCCTTTAAGAATTTTTTTCTTTTCCATAACATGCTCCATTCAGTAGAAATCACTACTATAATTAGATTAGATTAGAGTTCCTTTATTAGTCCCACAGAGGGGAAATTTCCATCATTACAGCAGGAGAGAAAATACCAAAATAGTAATAAAAAAATATAAACAGAATAGAAAAACACAGTATATACATTATGTTAATTTATTTTTTTATTTTTTTATTGCACATTTATTAATTATACTGTTCCAGCCTCAGTGAGTGTGTGGTCTGGGAGCACTGCTGATTGTGGAGTCTGACAGCTGCAGGAAGAAGGACCTGCGATATCGTTCCTTCACACACTACTTCACACGGTCTGTCGCTGATGGAGCTCTCCGGTGCTTTTAAAGTGTCCTGCAGAGGCTGGGAGTCTCTCTCCATCATGGATGACAGCTTAACCATCATCCTCCTCACTCCCACAACCTCCACTGGGTCAAGGGGGCATCCCAGGACAGAGCTGGCCTTCTGGATGAGTCTATCAAGCCTCTTCCTGTCTGCCGTCGAGATGCTGCTCCCCCAGCAGGCCACTCCATAAAAATTGGCTGATGCCACCACAGAGTCATAGAAGGTCTTCAGGAGTTCCCCCTGCTCTCCAAAAGACCTCAGTCTCCTGAGCAGATAGAGTCTGCTCTGGCCTTCCCTATAAAGTGCAGATGTTTTGTGAGTCCAGTCCAGTTTATTGTTCAGATGAACCCCCAGGTGTCACCATCTCGATGTCTGTTCCGTGGATGTTCACTCGTGTTGGGGGGGACAGAGTGGTCGCCTGTGGAAACCCACCATCAGTTCTTTTGTTTTCTCCGTGTTGATCTGGAAGTAATTCTGCCGACACCAGTCCACCAAGTCTTGCATCAGATCCCTGTACTCTATTGTCCTCATTTGTGATGAGGCCAACAAAAGCAGAGTCATGAGAACTGTCACCTGCAGAACTTCTGCAGGTGACAGGAAGTGGTGTTGTGGGTGAAGTCTGCAGTATAAAGGGTGAAGAGGAACAGACCCAGGACTGTTCCCTGCAGGGCCCCTGTACTGTAGACAACCGTGTCGGACACACAGTCCCGGGTCCTCTCATACTGTAGACGTCCGGTGAGGTAATCCAAGATCCAGTATGTGAGGTGGTGGTCCACCCCGGAGTGCTTCAGCTTGTCACTCAGAAGTGCCGGTTGTATGGTGTTGAAAGCACTGGAGAAAGTCATGCAAACACACACATGGGTTATTCTTTGTAGTTATTAATCAAAGAGCCATCTTTGAGCATAATTAAAGTTTTACAGATTGCATGACGTACTCTGTCACTGTTAAGGCTGATTTATACTTCTTCGCAGCAGGTGTTTATGCTTCCAATGTTATTGTTTGCATAGCTTTGCAACTCCACCACCATCCACTAGGTGGCGACGTGGGTTCTTTTTCTGCAGTGCTGTAGCTTGCAGTGGCCAGTTTGTTAACTCCCTGCATTTAGACATAGCAACGGAGCAAATAAAGTTCATTCTGCATGAGCAGCAGCTGATAAATGCTGAGCATCAGTCATTTTTACAGACATTGCAGCAAATTGACGTTCTGCCCGACTTGAAAGCAACAAAGAAGAAATGGTGGCGGGAAATTTGAAAATGAAGAACAAATCCACCAATCGCGTTTCTTGTGGTTACATTTGGAGAGGGGTGCACATCGCTTATTCACAACTTGATGCAGAAGAGTAAATCAGCCTTTAGTGATGACGCATAAGTAGATGAATAAGTGTGAAAAAAAAGTCTTTAAACAGTCTCACAGCTTCAGAGGAAATAAGACGCCAGGTAGCAGCCAAGGGCTGCTAATTAAATCCAGTTGATTCATTTATCATCAGTGAGCATGAGTGCCTCTGTAAAAGCAGAGTTGTTTTTTCCCCCTTGTGTTAAGCATTCACTTGTGTGTTAACACAATGCCAAAGAGGAAAGACATCAGGAATTATCTTAGAGAAGCTATTGTTGTTGCACACCAATCTGTGAAGGGTTATGGGCCGTTTTCATTGAAAAAGACCACTCACAGGTGGAAAACATTCAGCATAGTCGACCATCTTCACAGGAGTAGAGAAGGGTTGCCAGATCTGACTGAGTTTCCAGTCCAAGCATGACGTAAAAAACAAAAAAACAATATAACAACAACAAAAAAAAAAACTACCACCTCAAACTATTACATGCGTGACAAAGAGCATATCATGAGCATGTGAAGCTTCATAACAGCACTAAATAACCAAAGAAAAAAAGATAAACACAATTAGATCCCAACAAAGAATACAATCATGTTGACTGGATTCTCTTTGATTTCAAAATAAAAGAAATAAAAGCAAAAGACAGCAGTATAAATTTCTACTTTTCTTTGCCATATAATGGGAACTATTTTGTTAATCACTTCTCATGATTATTTTCTAAAAACCAAAAAAATAAAAATAAAAAACAGCCCAAATTTTACCAACCTTTATCAATCCTGCTATATGCTATAAGTTCCTTCCCAGCATGTTCAAAAGAACTGGAGAGACACCTGCTCGATGTGGCAGAATCAAGACAAGCTCCAAAGATATACCCGAGACTGACATTTCAGTCTCCACAGGCCGACATTAATATGTTAACTGTCAGTCAATGACAGAATAACAATAATGACTTTTCTACAAAATGGTGTATTATATGAGCTGATGCTTTTTTTTTTTTTTTAAAGTAGATCTGTTATTCACTATTCCAGTTATAAAATCATAGAAAATCATGGAAATAGGCATCAGCAGCTACCAGCCAGATTCCATCTTGGTCTTCAATGATGATTTACATTACTATATATGACATTTATTGTAGTTAAACCATAAAGAAAAGTATGGGCACAAAATAAAAATAAAAAAGATGTGCATTTTCTGTTCATAATGGACTGCGCTGTCATGTCTGCAGTCCTCTGGAGAAAATACAAACACACTAACTGCTAAGTACAGACCATTGCCCACTGATGCAAAAATCTATACAAGGCTGAAAATTAGCAGCCCGCTCAGCCAACTGCAGAAACGTGCACACACACACGTGCACGTAGATGCTGTGACTCTATTAGACAACACGTACCCACTGTCACACATTAGTGCAGCCCGCAACCCCGACACAAATAAAAACTGTGTCCGTTTTTGTCAGCCAATAAATTCACCGTCTCTCCGAACCGAGAAAATGAAAATCAATCACGACACAAAAATCATGTTTCATCGATTTTTAAAACATGCACAACCGATTCCTTGGGCTCATGTGTCAGAAGGACAACATTCAGTTTTATACATTATTGCTTTGGATTTGTAAATATTTCCTAGAAATCGTTCAATTTCCCTCTAAAAGTGAATTGCTATTGCTTTAGATTTAGTTGTAATCAGTTGATGGTTAATCTCGTGCAGCATATTGACCCTTTAATTGAAAAGGGATTTGAAAAATCGAGCTTTAGGGTGTCATTTGCCCCGTTGCCATGACATCAGTGTTGTACAAGCTTGTAAGCATCAAACCCGCATTTGTCCAAGAAAGGATGAAACAAAATTTACATTTCAAAATGGCACGTATTCTGCAGATGGATTCACTTTTAAGACCAAAAGAAAAGTGTCTATGTGGGCAACTGGAACATCTGGAAAGGCTCCATCAATGCTGAATGGTACACAGAGCAACATCTGTGTACCAACGTCTCTTTCAGGAAGACCCTCCATATTTCAGCAAGATCATGTCACACCACATACTGTGTCCATCACAACAGCATGGCTCCACTGGAGAAGAGTCCAGGAGCTGAACTGGTCTGGCTGCAGTCCAGTAGAAAACATCTGGAGCCAACTGGAGCCAACTGGTGCCATCTGGTGCCAACTTTTTACTGATGTGTGGCTGCCATCAACTGTGCTGGATGCTGGTACTCAGGCTCCTTTTTGATGGAAAGGAAAAGGATCGAAGAACACGACAGTGGCGCTCGTGTCCAAGAACAAATTGAAGCTTGATCAGCAGAAGACGACTCTGATACGACGTCAGCTGATTTACTGGTCTCCTCCAGGAAGTTTTACTGTAAAAAAAAATCAGTGTGTGACAAATTCTTCTCTTGTGGGTCTACTTTTTTCCCCCTCAGTTAAACAGCAGCTTAAGTTTGATAAAGTTGCCAAACAAATCTGATGTCACCGGCCAATCATGAATTTCTACCGTATGGTCGTAGAGATACCACTGACCAGCATGGAAGCCTGAGGACACTGACTGATTCCTACACAAAGACTTTGAGTTTGTTGTTTATTGAAGCTTCACAAAGACACACACAAATCATCAGAAGTCTTGGTTTCAGAAATTAAGTGTTGATAGCTCTGTCAGTGCATCGCTGTGCACTCCTCAGAGGAAGGAGGTGCAGAAGGATGGAGTGACGATAGATGGATGTGGCTGCGACTTCTGCCCCCCCACCCCCCCACCCCCCCGTGACCTTCGACCTGCCGGCCGCCCCTGCCGATCTGTAGTCGAAGCTTTCGATCTGACGTTGACGACGGACTTCTGAACTCTGCGTTCCAGCGCTCAGATGTGACGAATGCTCGCTCAGGACGGATTTATGTGGACGTAAACACACTTGCGGACTCTCCGTCGCACTGTGTGAAGGTGGTGGTGGTGGTGGGGGTGGGGGGTGGGGGGGGTCAAGTTTTGGACTGTTCAGGGATTAGTCCACAGACAGTCTGTCCCTGAACCCTCAGGCCTCCCGCTGTGACCTGCTGACCCCCACCAGCACAGGACTCAGAGCGCCGATAAAACCTGAAAGGCTGAGATTTAAGAATCCCAAAAGTCAGACGAAACGCTGCATCGTCACTGCTTGAGGCAGTCTGACGTTGATTTCCTGAAAGCAGCTATTAGCGAGGAGAGGACTTTTATCTGTTTTATTTTTATTTTTTTGTCAGGAGGAACGGTTGTGGGTGTGTTCCTTTTCAGTCCATCTTTCATTGCATTAGCTCAGTTGTTCAGTCTGCAACGTTTCGTTCCCTATTGTTTTGTCCTCCACAGCCACAGCAGGAAACAGATTTTCTTTTTTTGTTTTTTTAACAGATAAAATCTACCTGCCCAGCACCAACCATCTTCTCTGACCATTAGCAATGTTTTCTGTCTCCTCAGAGATAAAGTATCTCACTGATCCTAATGGCAGCCATTAGTGGGCCACGATTAGAAAATGTCTTAAATTAGCGAACAAGTGAGCACGACACTTCGTCTTTTCCTTTATCACAAACATTCTGGTTCCTCTTACCCTTACCCTTACCCCCCCCACCCCACTGTATCAGACTACCTCTCCCAGCACCCTGTCATTTCTGATAGAAGTAGTCAGTAAGTGCTGCATGTCTGTATGTATTTTGATCTTCTTTCTATGATCTTTTTTTTTTTTGACATACTATTTTTGATCCCAGAGGGGAAATTCACTCTCCACATTTTACCCATCTGGGCTGTTGGAGCCAGAGCGGTGGGGGTTTTATTTGGTTCTCAGTTATTTTTGTGTCTTGCCCAAGAGTTCAGGATCCCCCGGTGCAGCTTTGATGCAGAACTGTAGTAAAAATGAAAATGACCACTTCCAAGATGCAACAGATGCAGCACATCCTGCAGAAGAGTGAAGGTAAAGATGGGGAGGATGGATGTTTCTGCTCTGATCTGGGTCTGTGATGTCACAGTACCCTGAAGATCTGAGCTGCAGAGTGCAGTGGAGGAGAAATCTTCCGCTTTACAGAAGTCCGACAGGATCATTCTCATGATTCTGATGCCTGTGTTGTAAAATAATGTGCTGTAATGGCCAGACACTTTGTTAAATTCTGGACGGCCTCATCAGCCGCATCAGCAGCTCAGTCTGGATGTGGCGGTCTATTGAAAGACTCGGCTCCTGAGCTTGTCTTATCTGAGCTCGCTCTGAGTGGTATGCAACGCTAACAGTGACAGCTTTCTATCCCCCACCCTATCCTTACCCCCATTTCCCAGGGAGGAGGGGCGGCCCGGCCAGGTTCTTCATATCTGTGTGTGCGTCTGAGTTTATGACCGTGAGAGTGAAAGTGGACAGAAAGCTGTTTGCGTGCAGGTTTGGTTTATTTTGTGTCTATGCTGTTTATAGTTATTGAGCGTGTCTGTTAAACCAGTTGCACTCATTTGGTCCATACTAGGGATTACTGGGATGGCGTTGAGAGTGCTTTGCCCTCTCCATATTAGTACACAGTTAGCGTGTTAGGATTCAGCCAAGGAACTGAGAGATAAGGAAGGACGTCTGGTGTTTTACAGACTCTGTGACTCCTTTGCCGTGGCGTAATTTTGGTTCATTTGGTGAACCAACACCAGAGCTGTGGACTTTTGGTTTTGTAACAGTCGCAGTGCGATTAGCTTCTCGTGTTGGGCCAAAAAGGCAACAGATTGTCAGAGCGGATACGAGACACAAGACGTCATAGAAAAAGAGAATCATTCAGATTAGTAACAGGAAACGATAAGAACATGGTCGATTAGTTCAGCACCTTAATCTCACAGTGAGTTTACTTTCTACTGAAGATACAACAGAAACATTTCATCAGCCTTGGTTTCGGCATCGCAACCACCGACTTAGGTTCCACATCATTATCAAAAGCATTTGAAGTATTTTTGCGTCCTCAGTTTATCACGGTGATTGACAGCCAGGATTGGACCTAGTTATGTGATGTGGGCAGTTTTTCGTTTGATTTACTCTGGGTACTTGATGAACTCAACATGTCTTTACTCCATGAACTTTACAGAAAAACTATGAAAATTCTTCCAAAGAGCCCTTTTTAAAAAAAAAAAAAATGTATGAGGGACACCATTTTAGCAGGAGCTGAGGGGCTGACTCTGCCTAATCCCGGTTAATCCAAGGATGAGGAAACAAGGTGGAACGAACAAACCTGACACTCAGTTGTCTCATGATCTGAGGAAAAGTGGACTGACCCTGGATTTTATATAAAACTACACCAAAGTGAAGCTAATAATCACAGTTGGAGGTGTCTTGTCCATCCCAAATGCAACCACTCAGTCTTGGAGCATATTTTCTAGTATTTTCTACATATAACATGACTTGTAACTTCCAGCTGTCTACATCTTCATAGATTGGCTGCCCTTGTGGTTTTGCTCCAAGGTCTGGGAAGGGGGTGAATTGCCAAAACTCTTTTTTTTGGATTTTGCCTTTTAAACGACATCAGCACATTTCAAGCATTCAGTCTTCGCAGTCTTTGACTTTGACCAAGAAACTGGATGAAGGTGCAGCACTGATGTTTCTGCAGCACCATGTGTTGAGCTGCAACTGATGTCTTGAATATAAAATATTGCAATGCAAAAGTCATGAACCAAATTTCCTGGCTAATCCAGAGGCAATTATTCCATACTGCCTTTTTATACTGATCTGAATCACATGTCAAAGTCAAGGTCTGCGGGTCAAACCAGACCCACCGCTATATTTTATCTGGCCTGCAAACGTGTGTAAAGACAAGATTTCAAAGTGACTGAACGTTGGATTCAGTACCAATATCAATATTAATAATTGGGTTTCTTTTTAGTAAAATGAACCTTTTTATGACAAAAACTTGTGATTTTCAAACAAAAAGTTAAAATGATTCTAATTTTTTAAAATGCAATTTTACAACATTTTATGTCAACATTTAGCTGAGTTTTCCCCTAAAAAATTAAGTTAGAAAGTTGCAACAATAATAAAGTTTTTTTATTTAAAATTTGAAATTTTACTACAAAATTTCCTTCAGAAGACTTCTTTCTTTAAAAATAAAAGTATGATTTTCGAAGAAAAAAATTGTGATTTTGTAGCAAAGTCTCAATTTTATGATAAAAGTTGTTTTTCTTGTGAAATTTGAGATTTTTTGACAAAAATGCACTTCTATATATTTTATTCATTTATCCATTTTTAACAACCAGTCCAGGAACTAGTTCAAAATCTGACAACACAGTTGGTTAAGCAAATCAAGAATAACTGGTCCTGTAACGGTAACCATGGTGATGATGTGGCCCGGGATGAAATCGAGTTTGACGCCACTGATCTGTATGATGAAAATTCTTCTAAGAAGTGTTCAGAAACAGAAGTTGACTTCATTGATGTTTCTGTTTTAGTTTAGTTGCAGGCTGAGGCAGAATGAATGCATTTAACAGGCCCTGGTAGTTCATATTGTGAACGGAAATGTGATAATTCCAGTTTAATGATCATTATTCTCTGTCATCTCTGACAGAAGGCTGATCTCTCACATGAATGCTATTTTCCTATAACTATAAAAGACTAAGGAGACAAAATGGAAGAAAAGGGCTGCAGGAACTACAAATACAGTTTTCAGTTAACGATGAGAGAAAACAGGAACTGCTCTTAAATGGAAGAGATTGGTTCTGGTTAACTTATTTACCCATCAGACTCTGCTTCCCAAAGCTTCAGCTCTTTTATTTTTCCATTTTAAAAAAAGCCTCTCAGATTGATAAGCCTCCACTGTTCTCTCCCTGAGGATGAATGATGCCGTTGTCAAGGCAACCTTAAGACGACGTCTCCAGGCCCAGATGCATTTTCCAGTGATGTCATTCAAGACAAAGAGACATGAGACAAGCAAGACATAATCATGTGAACACACACACACACACACACTTATCTGGGCTTTTGGAGACATGGAGGACTCGGGTGGTTGCTGGCTGGTGGTGGGGGGTACTGATAAAGGCATCCAGGATCCTGAGAGAGGGGATGGAGGGGTGTCAGCCCCCATGCTGAGAGCTGACAGAAAACACAGGGAGGATACTTCATGCATGTCAAATTATTGACAGATGAACTTCCTGGGAAGGCCAAATGAAAAAGGAAAAAAAAGAAAAGAAGTGTTGCTGGGTCTCTAATGAACCCAGGTATTCAGAAAGTGATCTGAAATGATCATTTAAGCCAGGGGTTTCAGACATCATCGCCAAGGTTACCATTAACCATTATTTAATGGACTATTATATGTCCTGGAGATTTTTGTACTAAAATCACAATTTTTTATTCAATTAATCACAATAAAAAATAAATAAAAACAGACTTTTTTTTGTTTAAAAGAACTGTTGTAAAATGATGAATTTTTAAATATTTTTCCATTAAAAAAAAGAAGTTAATTTTGTCATACAATCTCAAATTTCACAAAAATTGTGATATCTGAGAAAATTTAGACTTTTAGTCTAAAAGACAGTCCGTATGTTTTTCTTGTACAATCACAAAGTTAACAAAATGTTGACTTTCTTCTGTAAAAAAAAAAAAAAAAAAAAAAAAGGGAAAAAAAAAAAATGTCCAAAAAAGACCTTTTTTGGGACCTTTGCTTCAAACTTTTAAGTTTTTCCACACTTCCACTTTTTTTTGTC
>JBAMYA010000008.1:19041186-19087802 GCA_037176975.1 Arrhamphus sclerolepis
TGAAGGACAAGTCCCAGTATTTCCTTCATAATGATAAATACAGTCATGAGCAAACAAACAAACAAACAAAAAAAAAGGAGAAGAAAAAAATGTCCCAAAAATAACTTTTTTGGGACATTTGATTTAAAATTGTAAATTTTTCTATAATTTCAATTTTTTTTGTCCTAAAATCATACATTTATGCTATTAAAACATACATTTTTACAAAGATCACAAGTTTTGACAAACATGAGCAACTTCTAGTAAAACCTTTTTCAAATGTTTACTAAATCCTGACTTTTTGACATAAACCAGCTGCTCAGTTATTCTGCTTTTTGATGTCAGTACTGAATCAAACGGGCAGTCACACTGAAATTTCCAGTCAGAAGTATATAATTGTCTTTAAACGCTTTCACGGACCAGATAAGATGAAGTGGGGGGCCAGATTTGGCCCGTGGGCCTTGAGTTTGTTATTATATATCATTGACTCAGTCCTCTCCATATGGATGATGTCCAGGCATATCCTGAGGCTCCTGTTAAGTTTCCAACTTTGTCTGACTGAATCTTGTTTGCATCCTGTTTAAATCAATAATAATTTTACAACAAACTGATATCATGTTATGATTATATTAAAGCACATTTTAAAGTCACATTTACATACTAGTGGGAGTTTTTTTTTACTCTCATTGTAGTAAAATACTTCCTCACATGAAAACAAGGAATACAAAGTGTGGCATTATTACATTTCTTAATACCATTATGGCAATTCTACATTAATGGAAAAAAGGAAGAAAAGATCAGTTTTGTCTACAAAGCAAATCTGGAATGAATCACCAAAACATGCATGGTGTGATATTTATTCACTTATATTTGGGAGTTAACAGCTGAAGCTGACAGGAATGCAGTTTGTGTAAAAGCTATCTGGTCAAAATGTGAAGCAGCGAGAGCTATTTCTGTTCCTGAGTGCAAAAATAGCTGCAAGTCCCCGGCTAATCTCTGCTTTATCAATCTGAAGCCGTTCAAACACAACTGCAGAATCACGTCTAGGCATGTTCGAGACCAGCGGTTACACTCTGGGGGTCCCGCAAGACCAAGATGACAGGGTGTGCACAGTTTGACAGCACAAAATACATAAAACCAGAACGCATTCATTGTAGTTTCAAAAGTCCTCAAACGCTGCTGCTGGTACAGTGGTTGTAACGTGACCACATACTTGTGTATTTTATGGGTTATCTTCTGAAAATGCACAGTCTACAACTGCACGAACACAACTGCAACAGTGTCAAAAGTGGAGCCACAAGACGTTCTGTTAAATAATCAAGCCAAAGCCAAAGCTTCTTGAGGCTGAGTCAGGCCAGTATTGTTTCCACTAGTATATACTGGAAAATTAACTTTTTATTTCTGATCCATCTGCCTGATTCCAGACCAGATATTGCACAGGCAGACACACACACACACACAGTGCTGCAATATGCAAGCCGCACCACCTCACTGCACCTCAGGGCGGTCCCAAGGGTTGGCTCACAATCTAAACCATAGCTGACAGTTCATCAGTTTACCAAATGCAAACAAATGAGGTTGTATTTATGATGCAAGAGTTGAAATATACGAGCACAGACGTCTGGAAACAAAGTTTATCTGAAAACAACCTCTCCTTACAGGATTCAAATGTACTTTATTGTGAAGACATGATTATAAGCAACAAGTCACGCATAATTATGAACAGCTCATTTCTCTTAGGCCACATACAAGTAGAAGGGATTCTTCAGGAAAAAAAAAAATGTTTGGAAACCCCAGCGGGTCTGTTTTTCTCTGGTGCACAACAACAAACAGGTGTCTCAGTCTGCTGTTGGACTGCTAATTACTAGCAACACTCACTGCAGGTCTGCAGAGTTCAATAATCAGCTTCCCTCAGGATGATAAAACCATGTAACGCCTGTGAACAGCAGTTCCTGTGACAGACCTGTCAAAGGAGATCTGCCGTTTATCTCGCTGATAGGCCAGACTCCAGGAAACAAGTGTTGAGAACAGTGTCTTTTGCCGTCATTTCACACACAGACAAACACACTCACACACACACACACACACACACACACACACACACACAGTATATTTGGAGAGGTTTGAGTGATGCCACGTGTGATAAAGCAGCTCATCAGAGCGCCGCTCGAAGAAAGCCAGAAGAGGGAGAAAACAGGAAATGTAGAAAATGATAATAATGAAAAGAGGTGAATCATTGTGTGACGTTTTCACATGAGTACAATACGAACTAGTTTAGTGATACGAGTGAGAAGGAGCGTTGAACATCATCTCATCACCATGGTTACCACTAAAGGTTTTTTTTTTTTGCCAGATTGTCAGATTTTCTGCTAGTTCCTGGACTTGATCAAGGAAAAAAAAAAGTTGACTTTTGTCTTAAAATGTCAAAATATGTGACTTTTATTGTTAAATTAAGTCTTTTGTGTATAAATGCAAATTGGAAAAAGATCTGACTTTTGTAAAAAAAAAAAAAAAAAAGCAAGCTTTTTTCAACATAACTTTTGTCATAAAATCTCAAATTTCTTTATCATAATGAGACTTTTGTACTAACATCACATTTTTTTCTTGTAAAATCACAAATAAACAAACGTAAATGTTGACTTTCTTTGTAAAAAAAAAAAAAAGAAGCAAATTTTGAACTTTGTTTTTAAGCAAACAAGAATTTTTATCATACAATCACAAATGTAACAAAATTGTGACTTTTTAACTTAAAATTACAATTTTTTTTTTGAAAATACCAACTTTTTGCAACATCTTTGCATAAAATTACAACAGCTCTAAAATAACAAATCTCACGTTTTCTCCTAAAATCATAAATTTTCATTGTAAAAAAAACAACAAAAACCCCCCAAAACCAAACATCAGAACAAAAGTCATGAGTTTTGACAAAAACTTGCAAATATTTACTAATTTACTAATTCCTGACTTTTTGACATAAACCAGCTGCTCTCCACCTCTGTTATTCACTGAAATTTCCTCAGAAATGTTCTCGATAAAAGTACATGATCGTCTTTAAACACTCGCGGGCCAGATAAAACGAAGTGGCGGGCCGGATTTCACCCGCCACTTTGCGTTTGACACACATGTTTTATAGTCTTTTATTCATACCATTCTCCTAAAAGCATCCAGACCTCGTACTGTCAGGACCAGTGAATAGAGAGGAGTCTGAGATAAGCCAAACTGAAATATCAAAGAAAAGCTCGATTGCTTCTAAAATATGGTTTCTGTCCATCTTATCGAGTTCTGATCACTTGGTTATTGGGTTAAAAAGGGTGCATGCTGTCATGGGAAGCAAAATGGCCAGAAGGCCGTTAAGAGTGTTGTGAAAAACCATCAGTGAGGTCACAACGATGGCAGATGATGAGGTAAGAAGGAGAGGAAGTGAGGCGAGGACGTACTGACTCTGCTCGGTCTGTTTCTTTGTCCCGAAGGTGGAAACAGGGTCGTGTGTTTTTCCCACACTGGTGATAGAGCTATCTGTGTCGCTCCCAGTCATCCTGGCCGAGCCCCCACCACCACCACCACCACCCCACACTCACCTCCACCACCACCCTGGAAGCTCACAGGCCGTCCTCAGAAGGAGCCAGCCAATAAAGATAAGCTTGACGGAGGAGCCAGCCAATAAAAGATAAGCCTCAGAGGAGCCAGCCAATAAAAGATAAGACCAGGGGCATGTCTGTGACTTCCCCACTGATCTTCCTTCGGCAGATACAAGGCACCGCGCTGATATGTGTGGCGTCTCACTGGCATCCACGGTGAAGCTAAACATACGGCGGTCAGACAAACGGGCTCTTTTCAGGCCGCACTTGGTTCCAAATTCAGGCTGGTTTTTAAATCACTCACGTTGGGCATGATAACAGCTTTATGGCAGAGTTCATTACCAACCATCAGATTGGGCTGTAAATAAACATAAGACCTACTCCAATGAGACCCTACTGTATGTGCAACCTATAAACTAACACTGTACCTAATTTATGCCTTTCCCATTTCATTAAAACTTATTTTAAGATAAATAAATAAATAAAGCCTCTCACTGTGCAGATGAAAGACTGTAACTTAGAAAACTGTTGAACACAAACCACGAAAAAAATCTATCACAGTAATTTCACCATCATTGGGATTATAGACATTTAATGTTGGAGCCTGAAGGAAATTCAACCAATAAAAGAAAAATCAACGGAAAGTCAGGAAGTTAATGAAACTCTCAGTGAAGATGTAAAGACTTTTTTTAAAATCAAAAACAGCCTTCAGTGCTGTCCTTAACCCTGATAACTGATGCTGATGACCAGAACTTTGGGCTCGTAGAACCCAGTCCACTGAAACAGCCTGACATTCACCAAGGGGGCGCTAACGAGATAGCCCTCAATGAATGGAAGTAATTACTTAATCAACAACGTACACCCGGCTACAGACAGTACCCCACTTACAAACATTTTAGTGGCGCACTTTCATTGATGTAATTATAGTTGTTCTTTAGCATGGAGCAACTTTAACAATCGTTAGCGCTTTGGGCTTTTCTAATAGGCGGTGAAAGTTAAGTTTCTTTTACAACATTGTCTTTTGTGACTTTAATTTTTTTTCTTTCATTTCTTTCTTGAGCATCTTTGTTATAAAGTCTGTAGCGCTGTGAGCTAGTTTCATCGGTGTTGATACGCACTTATCCAGTCGGGACAGGACTGGTTGTCGTCAGTAGCAGGTACGGGTGATAACTGCAACTAGATGATGCTTTATAAAAACAATAAAATATTACAAATACACTGAAACAGACAGTTTAACATATACAAATGTCCGTTGCTAATTTGTGTGATTTACATGTCTGCCAGGTGGTGGCAGCAGACATCCAGGATGCTGTTGAGCGCTGCCTTTTCTATGATATGAAAGATAAAAAATAAGATTTATGAAGGAAAAAGAAAAAAAAAGGCTGCGGAGACTCCATCACCTGACACACATATCATTTTTTTTGGCTCTGAACAGTGAAGACACAATGGCCACTAAGAGGAAACAAACGTAAATTACGTATATTTACAGGCTCCTTTGACCCCATTTCATTTTGGCTCATGAGTCATGTGCTCACTTACTAACCTGAAGTCCTGAGAGTGAAAATCCTTTCTATCGCCAGATTTCTACTTGTCCGTTGAACCAAAAGCGTACCTCGGCCATGGGTGTGAACGTCATAACCTATAATGACCTCGGCGTGCACCTTTTGCCAAATATAACTGTGTCGATGCGCAATGCAAGAAATACGACTGGTTTGCATAGCAGATTTGTTCTTTGTTCTTGTACTTCCCGCCTCAACTTCTTCTTTGTCATTTTCAAGTCAAGTAGAAATTCAATTTGTTGCAATGTGTAAAAAAAAGAAAAAAGAAAAAAAAAGAAAAGAAAAAAGACTGATCCTCAACATTTAATGTCAATTCATGGAAGATGTTTTTTTTTTGTTTTTTTTTGCTATGTTGCTATTTCGGAGCTACATAAAGTAAGTAAACAAAATAAAAAGGTCAGCATTGCAAGCTGCAGCGCTGTAGAAAAGAACCTACACCGCCCTCTAGTGGCTGGTGCTGTAATTACAGAGTAACAGAAACATCAACGCAGAAGGATAAACGCCAGAGACGGTGTAGGGTCTGTGTTGCATAAAAGCATAATACCAGGTTCATGCCTCGTTTCCGCTCACCGTCTGTCAATCACAATGAAAAACAGAACAAACACGCCACCTGGTGTTCAACGGAGGAAAGTAAAGGTTGTTACGGATGAGTTGGCTCAGTGCTAACATTAACAATGGCAACATTGGTACGGTGTGTGCAATTTCACTACATTGTCAAACAATTCAACTGTTTGTTTGCATTGCGCTAATTAGCGCTGAATCTGCAACAAAAGTTTCGCTTCTGGGATGAATAAAGTATTTGTCTTTAAAAGAAAATGTCTCTATGACAATATCTATAAGCAACAGTGAAAGTTAAGCCTTGATACTTTCTAGGTGTTCATAAAGTTTAATTCCGTGTGAAAGGGTAGCACAGCAAGCTGCAGACGATAGTAAAATGGTGCCAGTTACGAAAGATTTAAGCGAGAGTAAGAGAAGTATCTAATTAATTTCCTTCCCACAGGTTCATTGAACTGAACTGAATCCAGCACACCAATTCAAAATTCATTAAGTGAATAACACCCGAAGAAAATACCCGAAGGAGGAGTCTTGCAATTAAGGATCGTTGTATAATGAAGGTACCCACAGAAATGACTGGACTTACGGACGTAACACATGAGTGCAAAGAAGACATTAGCTATTCTCTGTTAATAATATCAAAACTATGTACATGGTCCCAGACATAGCTAGATGGACTGTGTTGTCCTGGTCAATTGTTGTTTTCTCGCCATCTTGTGTAAGCCGTTTTCCCCAGAAATGATTGAAAAATACTTCCAAGTCATTCGTCTTTTCTTCAGTGAAAGAGTCCCCTCTATGTGACCGCTGGACAAAAGAGGTCCTGACAAGGGCGAGATTGAACTTAAGTGGTGCAAATTTCTGACAAATTTGTGATTAATCAAATTACACGGTAAAGCTGTCATTAGGGGCCCCTGGTCTGGGGCTGGATGGTAATGAAGCCTTGTCTTTATTGGCCAAAAGGGACCAAATGTTCTGCCAATTTGAAAGACAACAGTGAGTGCGTAAAGAGATACAAAACTTTGACTTGTAATGGTGTCTGGACTGCCTGTCTTTTTTTAATCCAGTCAGGCGATCAGCATCCAGAGCTTCTACGTTTCCGATGTTATTCTGCTCTTAAACGTCTGCGATTCTGAGCTGACCAGATCACCGGGACGTTGAAGATTAATTGGACAAACAACAGAGAACGCCCAGTGTTTTGGTTTTTTTTCCTCCTTTCATTTTTTCCATCTATGACCTCCTGCTGTCACGTATCTCATCCGAAGGAAGATCCTGGCAGAGGAATCTGCAGCACATTTGATAATCTGACAAATTTTTAATAAAGGCATTTTTCAGTGTGCTTCATTTTTTTCTAATGGCCACTAATGGGACGTATACATCGGACGCTGGCACATGAAGACAGAGGAGACGTCTTTGAGCCAACGCAGATGAAGTGTCAGTCCTGCTCTGTGTCACACACACCACGACAGCAACACACACCCATACACACCTACCTCCACCCTAACAGCACCCTCAGCAAGCCCCCCTGTTCTCTAGTCGCTAATGACGGACAGCTGAAGGCACACTCCCGGGGCGCCAATCAAATTTGCAGGCCTGTAATTGGATTACAGCGGGCAGGGGGGAGGGCTTTTATCTCTCCCTCTCCCTCTTTCTTGTTTGTGCTCTCGTCTCCCGGTGAATGATGGACAAAAGAGCGGCCTGTCAACGTCAACTCCAGGTTGACGGAGGATGTGTGCGTTTGTGTGTGTGTGTGTGCTCGCTGATTGTTTGAAGATTCAGAGCCTCTCACGATGGTTGCTGAGTGCACTAACATGATTTTTTTGGGGGGTGGTTTTTTTTTGGCTTTGTGTGTGTGGTTCATTTAGTTGAGTTGTACATCCATATATATGTGTGTGTGTGTGTGTGTGTGCGTGTAGCTTTGAAGCAGGCAAAGAGCTAAATATCACTTAGCTCATTGCCTCATCTCAGCTGCCTTTTCACCAGAGCTCAACACCAGGACGGCACAAAGGCAGCTGTCCCTCAGCTAAGTGTCCTGACCAAAAGATGACAACTCGTGGACACAATAGAGCCAACTGTGCAGGACGGCTGCCTGGACACACCGCTGAAGATGTGGCTTTCGTTTAAAAAGGAGGCAGAAAGGGCCTGTTACAGGGATATGTTGTTACTCTCTTTACACACACACACAAAAAAAAAAAAAAATACAAAAAAGATGTAAAAGCACAACAAGAATACAACCACAATGGTATTATTTTCAAATGACATTAACCCACATTTTAGATTTAGCCCACGAGAACGTGCAAAAACAATCATAACCAGAACATTTCTGAGGAAACGTCAGCGTGACCACCGTTTGATTCAGTACTGACATAAAAAAGTGGACTAAATGAGGCGGAAAAATTTGTGATTTTAGGACAAAAAGTTTGAAATATACACAGTTTCCAGTTTCACAACTTGCCATTTTATGTCAAAATGTTGTGAAAAGTTAAAGACACACAAGGATTTCCTGTGTCCACCGTGGAAGTAGGACGAAAGAAGAGACATCAGAGGATGCACAGAAACAGTCCACAAGAAAAGAAGAAAAGTTGTAATTGTGAGTATAAAACTCAAAATTTTGTGATTTGTCTGATTGTACGATAAAGTCTTGGTTGTTTAAAAAATCTTGATTTTTCAAAATTTGTAATTATATAAAAAAATTAGATTCTTTTATTTTTATTAAACCAAAAAAGCCAACATTTTTTGAATTTGTGATTATAAAAGTCCTAATTTTAATTAAAAAAAAAAAAAAAAGATATTTTGAAATTTGGATTTTTCAATTAAAGAAAAATGTGATATTTGTGAAAATTGCCATTTCAGTCTTTTTTTTTTCAAATTCATAATTATACAACAAAACGTTATGATTTTAGTCCAAAAGCCCCAGTTTTACAATAAAAATCACATTTTGTCATCAATCTTTTATTTTACAACTGAGTCCAGGAATTATCAAGAAATGCAACAACAATGAACATCCCTTTAACGGTAACCATGGTGATGATGTGGCCCAGGACGAAACAAACTTTGACCCCTGTGGTCTAACTATTAGAATTATGTCATCCAGCCTTTCAAAATCACCACTGCTGCCCAACAACATAGCAGCCTCATTGGTACCGAAATAAAAAGGTCTAATATTTTAGCTTCGTATCACGTCAGCAGGACTGCAGTTGCTGAAATGTCAGGCCTCCTGTCGTTCTGTCAATGTTGCCGGCTCTGGAGACGCCCCGGGTGGGAATGTTCTGGAAAAGCGCGCCGCTATCAGCGCTTTCACACTGGCTCCTGTCACCTTCCTCAGCTGACACCTGCAAGCAGCCAGAGCCGAGAGTGTCATGGTGTGAAACAGACCCGCTAACTTGTGTCGTCTGCTGATTGCAGGCTGTCGGGAGTCCGATGCCACGAAACAGCAGCCGAATACGTTGAAAACAGGGGAAACTTTACATCATTAAGCTGGAATTACTGCTGCGGTTGTTGACTGAAAGTAAAATGACGAGGAAACCCAGCACATGATTTCAGACGTCATGTCTTCTGCAAAGACAGAATAGATGGTTTCTGCAGCGGGAACAGGGCGATAAGCTGTTAATTCCTATAAAAACACTCATCTAATTGTCCAGTTCGAGGGTGCACAGATGTATCATGAATGCAAAAATAGAAAGTGTGTAATTGTACGTGTTTTGCTGTTGTTTTTGTGCTTCTGGTTGTGTGTTTTTGGACGTGCGTGAACGGCGGACCGCAGACAGGACGTCTGGACGCCACTGAGAACTTCCAGAAGCGCCCGGAGCAGAGTGCCTGTCCCTCAACCACGCCAGCCCTGAAACAAATCTCAAGACAAGTTAATTCTCCAGAGCTCGGCTTTATCTGCACCCACCCAACAACCACCCCCCCCGCCCTCTAAGACTCCCCCCCTCCTCTCATCTCCAGTTCTGGTTCTCGCTCACACGTACCCTCTGTCTCTGTAAACCCCCCCCATAACTCCCAGTCCGTGATCGATGCCGCACTTTGCAAGTGTTTGGTCATCCCTCCATAATTTTTTTTTTCCTCTCTGCTGGATTAAATATGCCTCCATTTTTCAAACTGTCCACTACCACTTCTCCACTTCCCACAGCAAACATATTTCTATGTTGTGACAGGGCGTAACGGTCTAAACTGATCTGTGTTCACCTGTGGGTCCAGTTCATATTATTTGCATTAACTTTTTTGTGTGTGTCTAAAACTTTGTTCATCCATATTTTCCTGGCTTTTGTTGTGCTTATTTTTGTTTTTTGTTGTTTGTTTTTTTTGTATTTCTGTTTTTTTTATTTTTTTATTTCATGGACAGTATGAAAATGGGTATGCGTATTCTCTAATGCCTAATTCACGCTATGTGATTTTTACAATCTTATAAGTTTAATTCAAGTTGCAATGAACACAACCTGAAATTGGTAAATAATTAAAATGATACAGTGTAAACCCGGTATTAGACATGCAAGACAGCAGCCCTGCCGGACTGATCTATGCCATTCTTGTATAGAAACAGATTCTCCAACTGATCTGAAGTTGGACAGCGACGAGAATCCAAACAGAAGCAGCTCAGCCGAAGCAGCTCATCAGGGCCATTTTAGCCTGTCGTGTTAAACATGTAAAGGGTGAGGAGAAGTTCATTTCAGAAGTCCAATAGCACATCAGGATGATAGGAGGAGGACAAAAATGGAGAAACCTGCTCAATCTAAAACGATTCCTCAGTAGCCGACAGATGAAACCACCGAAGAATCACAAAAGAACATGCAACATCTTTTTAGTTTGAGTTTGAATCAAAAGTGGGACCTTCCAATGTTAATCCCCATCTTTCTGTAATAAAATTAGCTTCTTCGCTTTTTTCCATACACGCGCATTACTTTTCTAAACGGCAGCCTTCATGTCTGCAGGAGAACAGGTCAGCGTTTCATGTGACCCGTCTTTGGACGAGAGAGAGAGGGAGAGAGAGAGAGAGAGAGAGAGCTGTCTGTCACTGGGATGCAGAGTTCATCCTCAAACTCTCACACCATCCTGGGCTGGATGCCTGAGGATTAGTGTGTGCTGAGAGGTAGATCTGTTTTGTTTCTCTAATGAGCTAAGCACTTTGGAGGAGCGTACATCGCTGCATGTTTGGAGAAAAAATGTGAGTGTGAAAAAAAAAAAGGTCTTCATGATATCCATAAGAGTGTGAATGTGTGTGAGCCTATTTGTCAAAGTGTTTGAGTGTTGTTTTTTTTTTTTTTTTTTTTCAACGGTGGTTTGAATGAATAAGTACCTGGGAATGGTGCTGGTAATAAATACACCGGGGCTTAAGTGTGTGTAAACAGATCTGCAGTACCAGACCGTGAAACACTCGCCTGAGCACAGAGCGAGCTGGAAAGATCGAGGTGCTGCACGGCGTACCTGCCTCTCACATCATTTTTAGGTGCACTGGAAATGGAAAACCAGTGATAAAACTATTAACTCAACATTATTTATCCAGGATAATCTACGGTTCATTTCTTATTTCAGGTTCGAGTGAACATACTTTACTCATAAATGTGATTCCCAGAAATGTAAAGTCAAAACTGAAAAATATTTGTAGTTTTGTTATTAAAATGTGCACAGAAATCAGATTTATGTACGTGTATGCATTAATTATATGCAATTTAGAGTTCTTTTTTACAATTATTGAAACCTGGGGCAAATTTTTATCTTCATTCCAAAAATAATCAGGACGCTGTGGAAAATGTAAATAAAACATGTCAAATGTTAAAAAGTCAAATGTTTTACCATTTCATGAAAAGTAGCTCATTTTACATTTCATTGTGGCAACTCGTATCAGAAAACTGTTACTAAATGATGATTTAAAAAAATTAAGAGAAGCAGCATCTCTAAGATGTCGAGACTCATGAATGTCCAAAAAAGCTGACACTACATGTCTGCAGAGTTTTAATTTGAAACAATTTCAGAATAATAATGTTCCTTTATCAAAAGACTTTGAATATCTTGTATATGGCACTTATCAGCAGCAAGAGATTCAAAGACTGAAGAAATCTCTGTATGCATTGGACAAGTTAAAAACAAACAAACAAAAACAACAAAATAAAAAACATTTATTTATGCCTGGGCCTGAGGGCAGAGGCCTGTATCACGAAGCGAGATTTAGCTTTAGCGAGGTAACTTCAGGGTTAATCCTGGGTTTTCTGTATCACAAAACTGGGTAATTGCTTATCGAGGTACATCACCGGGGTAACATACGCTGAACGGCTAACCTGCTCCGCAGCAGGGTAACTTTCAGGATTGAAGCCAATCCTTTATAAAGCTCCACCCACTGGCCAATCAGAAAATGACGTGGCAGCATTATTATCGGTGCCATTTAGAATAGTTCTTCTCTATGGTGTCGATTATTATATACAGTCATTGCGCAACACACATACATCTTACAGACATCGGCAAGATGTAAAAAGTTTTATTGGCAAGACGTCGCATGGAGAACGTTTGTTTATTGGTAAATTGTTGCCCAGATGTGGGCCCATAATGGAAGAATAGAATAAGTCAATTTTCAACATATTGACGCTTTGGCCTTGCGTGTCACATGTTGACGCATCAGGTACCCCTTTTGCGGCATTTTTTTGACGCGCACGTCCAGCGTTGCATTTTGACGCATCGGGCATCCTCCACCCCAACTGTCCTACTGCCTAACCCTCATCATATTTTTACCCCCAACCCTCCTCTTTTTCAATTGTTACATATTCTTATATACATTTGCTCTTAACATGTATTTACCAGCAGGATCTGGGTAGTAGTTCAGATGAAACTAGAAGCACCAATAACATTTATCTAAACATGATTCTGTGAGCTGGCCTTGTTGTACATCAAGGATGAAGCAATCTGGCAACGAGCAGCTTAAATACAGCCAGCCCAAGAATCCAGTGCAGGTGAGTGGAATCAGTAATCAGCCTCCACATCCAGAAGAGTCGGAGCCACATGAAAGAGAATGCAAAAACAGGAATTACAAATATGTCATTCAAATTCAACACCCCAATTCCAACTTAGCTGGGAAGCTGTAATAAAATATAAATAAATACAAAACCAAATGCAATGATTTGCAAATCTCTTACACCCATATTTTATTCCCACCAGAACCTAAAGAACATGTCAGTTGATGACAATGAGTCATTTTGTCATTTCATTTTGACTTTGATGGCAGCAACACGTTTTGAAAAAGTTGGAACATGAGCAGCGAAAGACTGGAAAAGTAAGTGGCGCAAATCGAAAATGAATGGAGGAACTTTAGACAACTAATTAGGTTAATTGGTAGCAGGTCAGTAACATGACTGAGAGGCAGAGCTGCTCAGAGGAAGAGATGGACTGAGGTTCGCTAGTACAACACTTCCAGAAACTTCCAAACACAGTTCAGTCACAAATCCACAACTAATCCATCCATCCATCCATTATCTATACCCGCTATGTCCTGTGCAGGGTCCCGGGGTCTGCTGGAGCCTATCCCAGCTCTCTCTCTGGGCAACAGGTAGGGGTCCACCCTGGACAGGTCACCAGTCCATCGCAGGGCCACATGGAGACAGACAACCATTCATACTCGCTCACACCTAGGGACAATTTAGGAACACCAATTAACCTAACAAGCATGTCTTTGGACTGTGGGAGGAAGCCAGAGAACCCGGTGAGAACCCACGCAAGCACGGGGAGAACATGCAAACTCCACTGTGAAGGTTTGAACCAGGAACCTTCTTGCTGTGAGGCAACAGTGCTGACCACCAAGCGCCTCAACTAATCCACAAATTCAAATTAAAACTGTATCATCAAAGAAGAAGTGAATATCGATAATAAATCTATCTCTGCATGCTTGTTATGTGAGAAACATCTCTTGTCTCAAGTTTTTTTTCTGTCAAACATTTTTGAGGCTATTTTATGTTTCATAATTTTGCGCATTAAAAGATGAGAAAGTAACAATAACAGCCCAGTCAAATCACATTTTCAGCTGTTTTATGTTCTTTTGTCAAGGATTTCTACAGAAAATCCACTGAAGAAAATCTGACTTGCTTAATCAACTAGTGGGTGTGATAATCTGCTGAAACAACGTGGGCGAAGTCATCTTGTTCTCATCTGTGAGCTTGTAGGAGCTCCTTGGCTCCAGTGTCATCTCCAGTCCTCCCCCTCAGGGCCCAGTGCTGAAGAGCACCGTCCCATTCAAGGCATTTACTGAGTCAAAGTGGAAACTGGGTTTCCATTCTCCCCTCAAATCCTCCCAAAGCTTTCTTCTGTTGCCCGGCCAGACCTTTGCAGAGACGGGCCAGTCTCCACAGGTGTAGCCTGGGAAGGATGACAGCCTCCCTTCAGCAGAGCTTAGCGCCTCTTGTGTGGCTTTGAGGCTTTCAGCCAATGGATCCCCTGAGGCCGTAGGTGCAGTTACACCCTTAACAACACAGGCACTGTTGTGTTTAAGATCACACCTTTTTAGATCAGCAGTGCTGAATACCAAAAATGGGGCATACGGCAATTTGTGCCGCAGGTAAAACAGACGTGTTTATACTCTTTAAAGTGAAAGGATCATCAGATGCCAGTGGATCTCTCTTTAAAAAAAAAAAAAGAGTCTGTTAACACCAGCCGATGCACAATTGCTCACAGAAGAGGTGTGAACACCGGGAGATCCAAGGTAAAATGACAGAGTAAGTCACGGCTTGTCTATGACCTCAGAAAGCAGACGTCGTGGTACACTTAGCTCTGTCCTGTAACATTGTAAAGGTGCACTTAGAGCACACTCAAGTTCTTTGTCGGAAATAAATCTCTGCCTGAAGTCAATAATTAGCAGCCTGTAGAGCTGTTGCAAGAGGCTTTAAGTTACCTCTCCTTTTAACACTTGTGGATATTCTATTTTGGAGGCAATGATTACATCTCGCCTCTTGTGTTTTTAAAAAAAGTAGCTATCTTTGAATAACGCAGGGCTGAAAAATCCATCTTGAGCCGGGTACATGCTGTACGATGTTCTCAGATGAAAGATTCGCAACTGTAGGAATAAAATTCAGCCATCGTAGCTCAGACTCGCTGGTTGTACTCAGTAGCATAGCAACAACAGCGGCAAACAGAATGAGGAAATGGAGAAGAAAACTGTGGATCTCAAATGGAGAAAGACACTTAATTCTTCTTCCTTTTTATGAATTTTCATTTCAAAACTCATAAACTACAGGAAGTGACAACTTTTGACTCACCGGCACAAAGATAGCAGCCTGAAGTGAGTGTCAAGTGGCAATGATGCAGCTTGAAATATGCTCGGGTTAGGACTGGTGCCAGGAGGAGGACTTTTTTCTCTTAGAACTAAATTAATCAATGGGCATTTTGTATATTTATGCTTCAAATTGTGTTATATCGCAACTCAGGGCTTACAGTGGATTCACACATACGCGTTGCACGCATCATCTCCATAGATTTTGAATGATTTGACGTCATCCATTGCTGAAATGAATTGTGGGTTGGTGCATTTTGTCTGGTCCGTTGCTTGAGAAGTTTTTAACTTGAGACACATCAAATGCATGCATCAGCCAATCAGGTTGCAGCCAGGCAGCTAAAGTCTAGCCAATGAAATGAGATCCGAGCCGGTGTAGATTCCTGTCATCGCGATCAAACCTTGCATTACATAACATAGTTATTAGCCATTAGCTGGTCAACACAACAAATACTCCTCTTCCTGGATGTTTCAGCATCAGTTTGATTGTTTTTTTCTCTGTCATTACATCACAACCAACCATCCACAGCGCGTACACGTGAACCCACAGTACTGCATCAGCGGTGCCACGACGTCGTTGGTGGATTCTTAACAGAAGTCTCTTCGATAATAGAAAAATAATTTCTTTTGTTTTCGTTTCTTCATGGGTGCACTCCCAGCCTGCGTACATTTGGCATACATTGATTCTTCCAAAAATAAAAAACCCTGAGTTTAACACAATTTTCATGAATCTGTAGCAATTTTTTTTTTTTTTTTGAGGGAGGTGATTTATGTGCAAATCAACTCACAGATTTGTGAGGATTTCTTGAACAAAGCAGTGAACAAACATGATTATTGTAACTCCAGTTTTTGAACAACCTGTTACCATGACGCTAAAAGGATCAAATTTTGGTCAAATAATAATAATTCAACAAATAACTACCTGCTAGTTAGGACATAATTCAAAATGATTTAAGGATATTGACTAGATATATCATTTGAAGCAAATATAAACCATATAAAAGTAAACAAAGTAGTGTTTAAGTTTAATTATATACCAAGAGTCTGATACGTTTCTGAACTACCACGTACGATCTGTAATGGCTTCTGGAGAAGCTGGGTGGTCTGAGCCAGGAGGAATAGGAAACTGGCATCTCCTCATATGCTTGTAAAAGCTGACACGAGCAAAACAACAGTCCATAATGAACGGCCCCCCACTTCCCATGGCGTGAATGAGTGAAAGTGTGAGCGGACGTACGTGTCTTTTTCTGGCACTTTATTACACAACTCTTTGTTGTGTTTGACGCCTGGTGTTTTTTTCAGGAAGAGAAAGTTCTGCGCGGGTCAGAGTGATATGTTGAGCTGACGGCGGTTCCCACTCGAGAGCTTTTGTCCTGAACTTGATGGCTTGTCGTCCATCTGTGCTGACATTTTTAAATTCACACGACTGAAATGACGGGCCTCAAACAGTAAGAATTAACAAACAGTAACAAACAAATAGTATCCTGTTAAATGTAAAGACAATCTGTTTTGTTTTGTTGAACTTTTAGTTATGTGGTGAACTTTTGGCTCCATCTGCATGATGAATCCTAATGATTCTGAAATATTTCAACAGCTTTTGGTTGGTTTGGAAGGTACATGTTTTTGTGCACATCTGTGGAAATCACATCTCCCTCTAAGAGAGACAGACTCTAAGCCTGTCTGAGTTTTTAATACACAACACCTCCACCCGAGCAAGAAGATTCAGTTGAACCGGTTCTAGAGACCAAGGAAACTCATACTCTTGAGTCTGAGTTGACTGAACCGACTCTGAATATGGTTCTGATACAGAAAACTCGAGCGTTTGTTGAATCTCCTTTCAGAAACTATGGAGTTAGAACAGCCTCAACAGGCACTAATGCACAGCACGATGCGCAAACGCACAGGACAAGATTCGCAAATGCACATGATTCGTAAATGCACAACAAGATCCGCCCACCGCGGGATGTTTGTGTAACAACAAAACAACAACAAAAAAAACCTTCATAACTTTTTTCACCTCAATCGAAAAGAATCAATATGTATATTTTAATTTTGCATTTGAACAGTCTTTTTCTTTGATTGAAAATATTCCTTTTTTGATTGAAGACAGCACTGTTTGAATTGTTTAATATGATTGGATCGTGAATAAATTGGTTCCCGCGTGGGATGCGTTCTTTTGATTGGCTGAAACAAGGAAGAAATCTGATTGGTTGCAGATCATTCTTGTTAGAAAAAGTGCATTTGTGAGTTGGACCCATGGCAGGGAAGTCTCAAAATTCATTCGCAAATGCAACGAAGTCCACAGACCAGAAGCCGTTTGTAAATCGAGTTATATTTGTGTGTGAATCAGAAATACATGTGTGAATCTTGTCCTGTGCATTTGCACATCGTGCTGTGCATTCGTGCCTGTTGAGACTGTTCTAACGCCATAGGAAACAGACCACTGGTTGTACCACAAGGGTGAAACAAAGCTGCAAAGAGCATGCTGGGGATGGATTTTTCATACCAGCCCAAGATTCCAGTGCAGGTGAGATTAATCAGTAATTAGAGCCACAGAAGTCAGCCAGCCACCACACCCAAAAGAAAGCCAGAGCCTCACAAAAATGAGAACGCAGAGATTACAAATCCTGACTCTCAGCCTTTTTTTGGTCCACTTCTGATGTGGTATAGATCTCATTTGTCAGTCCACATTTGTTGCTGTCTTGCATGAGACTAAATGTGATCATCTGAAATGGCAAACACATGCACCAGGTACCTGTCAGTGTTGCCACGTGTATCACCAACAACAAAAACACGTGTCATGTCTGACTGTTTTGAAGTGGGCAACGCTCCCCCAGTGGGACGCAGCAAACATCAAAGCTATGTATATTTTTGCAGAAATGTAAAATGCTTGTCCAACTCTCTGCAATATTCTAAAATACACATTGATCCAGAACTAAAGCCTTTGTTGTTATTAATTCTTAATTTTCATATTGTAGAGACTTCTTATCCTTCATCGTCTTCAGTAAAGATATGAAATGAAGTCAGGGTACGTTTCTCAGCAAGGATGCAGAACCTGGCATAGCCTCTGAATGCAGATGTGCAACACCAACATCAACCCTGATGTCTGTTTTCATTTGTCTCACGTGTCTATATATAGAATATCCAATCTAGGACCATGTAACATGCAATAATCAATAGTTGCAGTAACGCTGTTCCAGAGTCTGTTAAAGTAGGTACTGTAGGTTTTGATGTGATTTAGGATGAAAAGATATGTTCGTGTACCTCATTATAGACATTCTGCAAACACAGAAATTTGCATATCTGCAAATTTAAATGGGACATATTTGGGTGAAATTACTAAAACAATTTAAGTAACTATGTCACTTTGCTTGGAGCCACTTATGTATGAAAATCAGATTTTCATGGTATTTCATGACATCACAGACCAGATCAGAGATAATTAAGGCAGAGTGGCATGTTTTTAATTGTGTTACCATATTACCTCCCCCTAAAAAAATAATAATAATCCACCAAACAGCTGTGGTTCAGAACACACAAATTTTAATTATCAGTTTACAGAATTGTAGACTAAAAACTTTGTTTTCAAATCACAATTTCATTAGATTCTGTCATGTATCTGGTATGGCAGAGCCTGGTGTTGTCATGGAAATGCATCATAGCCCTTGCAAACCTGACTAAATGTTCAATGACTACTCTTAATCAAATTTTCATTAAGCTCCTCAGTGTTTCTTTCACAGAAGGAACATGTAGAAATCACCACATGAGAAATCACAAAAAGCAAAGCAGGCGATCCTGGAGACACGGTCATGAGCTGATGGCATGTGGCAACGTGCATGAAAATTATATTGAACTTGATGTCCTGATATGATCTGATGCCAACTAATTTATATAAAATCAAATTTGAGGACTGTTCTCTGATTTATGAGTCCATAAGACGTAAATGCGTCTACGAATCAAGTCACAAATCCTTAAAAATCGGGCTCAAGTTGAACTCATGTACTCAAGTAATCCTAACCCTAAGCCGAGCTTTGAACAAAGCATGTCAGATGTTTTAATAATATCCCAGGATATTGTATTGAAAAGAATAAACCTTTCAAACAATATCCTTTGTCCCAAAGATCAGATTAACTTTCTGATGCACCTTTGAAAAAGTTACGTTAAAGAACCCTTCCATCCAAAAATGTGCTCAAAACAAAAACAAACTATGAAAATGTTAGAACTTGAACTTTTTTATTCCTAATCATACATAGCAAATAATGGTGAATTTTTTTAAAAAAATTAACCCTTAAAATGCCAATTTTTTTGTCATGATGTAACTCCGTTTTATGGTGTAAAAAACACAACAATTGATATATTTTCAGTGTACTTCATTCACACTGGATTATTTATGGTCTGATTATTGCAGCATGGTATATGTGAAAGATTATCAGCAACATTTATTTATATGCGTGATTAATTTTTGCTGAACGTCAAATTCTCATGTTATTGACTCTTTTGTACATTTCCATTGAAATCACTAGTTGGAGCAGGATTAAAAATCAAATCACGTTTTCAGTCCACTATGTTTTAAAAAAGCTCAAAATAATAATAAAAAAAAGAAGTGCATCAAAAATATTGGGAAAAATCAAAAATGCCCAACCTTGCATAGATCATCAATAATATGCAAAGAAAATGGATGAAATGTGCAAGATACGAGAAGTGAAAAAGCACAGTTGAAGGGATTTGGATGAGATGTGAAGAAAACATTTTACTGAACTGAAAATGGTTGTGTTTCTTATGCCATCTTTTAGCAATGACTGATAAACTTAAGCGTCGTCTTTTATAGGTTTCTGCAGAACAACGTTAGCTTGTGTTCATATTGAGCGTTTCTTCAACATTGCCCCTCTGTGCATTTCATCTGTGTTAAAATATTCTCCTTCATTGTTGTGGTCATATTTCTGTGTCTCTGTCACGTCACACTTTCAGTTTTTACAGTTTCAGTGATGTACTTAAACACACCCTAACGTTGCATTTAAATTCACGTTGCAGCATATGACACTGAAAGTGCGTTTGTGGTTCTTCTGAGAGCTCAGAGGAATGTGTCTGTGTGTGGTAGGGGGGTATGGAGAAACGTGAGGAATGTTAACAGGCTGTTGGTCTTTATTTGGTCTGGCTCTGGCCCTTATCTGCTTCTGCCAACGCTCTGCTCGGTTAAGGCCAATCACAGACCAAGTTGAGCCTCGTTCAAAGCTCTTGTTTTCCTTTTGAATGAGGAATCAAGCGCAGACAATAATAATATGTTCAGAAGAATGTAGTCTGAGATAAGATGAAAAAGTAATAGAAGCAAACATACTGTCTCTAGACAATATACACAGCAGTGATGTTAACAGCAGACTGATGTGTTTGGTGTTTATGTAAAGCTTTGGGATTTCAGAAATGAGGCAGCTCATGCTGAGGTCATCTCTCTCTTTCTGTAAACAGATTCTCAAGTTTTTCATCATTCAGGAAAAATGTAATACTGAATTGAAATGTTGGTAAATGACATGTTAGGATTTGGGTTAGGCTTTCTTGAGCGTTCCTCTTGTTTTCGTATGTCTTGTAGCTTTATTTTGACAGTCTGGTCGTACTTGTCTGTTCTTGTGTCTCTCGTTAAACATCCTCAGTCTCGGCTGAAGTTCTGTTCCAGTTTTTTTTCCAAGTCCACATCTGGACCAGCAGACTAGAAAATCACCAGATGTGTTTCTCGCTCTGCCCATTTTATCGAGGATCCAGTGTAGAATTATGGAGTACCCCAGAATGCATTTTGCATCAACCAGCAGCAGTAACGGCGTAAAAGAGCGTTATAACTTTGTTGTTTCAGAACAGTGTAGTTTTAAAGCGTTTTAATGCAAGAAACTAAGTCTTCTAACTTCAGATTTGTTGGTTGTTGATCAAGATAACTCCTGTTGTTGTCTGACATTTTTTCTTTTCATTTGCGCCAAACTCTATTCATAAAATACTAAATACAAAAGCATTAAACCCTTTAAAAACACATCATGTAAAATAACAGTGACAGCTGGGATGCTATCAAGTACACAGCTGTTACAACTGCAGAAAGTCCGAACTGCGACTTTGGAAGTTGATACGGGCTCGGGAGAACGTATTTCCAAGTACGCAAACTCAGGACTTGTATACCTGGAACTAAGAAATTGCCTCTTTTTCCCTGTTTTATTTCCTCAGTTTCACCTCCCTGATCGTTTGCATCTGCATCTCATTTGTCCCTTGGTTCATTTACATCTTGTCTTCTCTGCTGTTGCTTGGTCCGTCCCTCTGGTCCCTTCTTCCTTTCACCTCATGCTACCTCTTCTTGTCTCTCAGCATCTCACTGTTTGTGTTTTGGACACTCCTGGTTTGACCTTCTGGCTCATGATCCACCTGCATTTGGGTCCTAATCCCAGAACCCTGACAGTATGTGAAGAAACCATAGACTGAACAAACCGTCTATGGTTCTACCGTTTCTGAAGACTGCTTTTAAAATGTCTTTTTTTTTGTTGTCGCTCACCAGACTTCTGCAGCCTGCTTGGATGAGTCTGGGCACAAAGGCCAACCTGGAACCAGGGTCCAGGCCAACATGGTGCGCAGACAGGTCGCCTAAAGCGAGCAGCTGAAGCAGGCTAGCGCAGAGTCACGGCTTTCTGTTTGTGCGAGTAATAACGCAACAAATCATATTATACTGAGATTAAACTTTATAAAAGCTGTTTTTTTGTAACAGGTTGTAAATATGTTTATTTTCGCTAAAAATGGACAATTCAACGTGGGTGTCAAAGGACAGCCAGATGCACTCTTAGAGCCAGCCCCTACTGGTCAGCAGAGGAAATGCACACTTTGGCATTTTCTGGTTGGAGTCAGTTTCGCAAGTTATGCGCCCTTTTGAATAAACAGATGTGGGATTTTTTTAAAAAGACTTAAGTAAAATATATTTTGCATCTCATAGGACAGCCTTCTTCTGTTCTAATAGCGACCTTTGACAAACAGAGAAAATGCAAGTATCTTGTCAGTATTAACCTTTAAGAAAATGGAGCGCCTCAGCGGAGGAAAATTAGCTTATGGATAATAAAATCGTGATGTAAAGTCTGATTTAATGTCACCAACGCCGTGGTAGACTGCTGTTGCTGATGTCAGGCGACATGCCTGGTTATCTATCTGTGAGCCAAGAACAATCTTCTAACCAGTTCAAACTTCTCAGTAGGACAGACAAATCCCTGACAGACGTTTAGAGGAGCATCACTTGTAGATGGGACCTTTGGTAACCAGAGCAAACATCAGCAGCTTTGACAGACTGACTCATTTGAGGAGCTCGGATGCTGTAAAGGTTCTTTTCTTCAACCCCTTTTTGCTACTAGAATCAAGGCCAAACGAGGTCCTCTGGGAGACGCAAGGGTCACGAATCAGACCAATAAAACATTATTTCTGATTGTTTCACTACTACACTACTAAGTACAGATGAAAATACCCACAACCGTACAAAAATGGGGCGTGAAACTGTTTATCCCAGGCCACATCATCGCCACGGTTACCGTTAAAGGGCGAGTTATTCTTTACCTTCTCAGGCAGTTATGTTGTCAGATTTCCTGCTAGTTCCTTGACTCATTCACAAAGGAAAGAAAGAAACAAACAAACAAACAAAAGAGAAGGAAATTGTATCATAAAATTGAGGCTTTCATATTAAAATAATAAATTTTTGTTTTATCGCAAATTTAAAAACAGCTAAAAGAAACAAAAAAAGTGAATTTTTGTGAAAAATCTTAAATCTCACAAACAATCTTGACCTTTATCATAAAATCAAGACTTTTGTACTAAAGATTTTATTTATTAAAAAGCTAATTTTGTCATGAATTGCAAATTTTGAAAGACTGACACTTTTTATTGTATAATCACAAATGTCACAAACTTGTGAATCTTTTAAGTTACAATTACAACTTTTTTGTTGGAAAATATCAACTTTTGTGACATTTTGTATTATTTAACTTTCATGTTTTGACAAAAAAAGCTACTTTTTGTTGTGAAATCTTTTGCAAACATTTGCTAAATTGTGAATTCATGACATAAACCAGCTGCTCGCCACCTCAGTTATTGCACTTTTTGATGCCAGTAGCTGAAACCCAGACTCATCAGACCAGACAACGTTTCTCCAACCCTCTATTGTCCAGCTTTGGTGAGTCTGTGAACTGTAACTTCAGTTCCCAGCTCTTTCCAGACAGGTTTCATACCTATTGTGGTCTTCTGCAGCTGTGGAACATCTGCTTCAAGCTTTCACGTGTTCAAAGAAGCTATTCTGTGTACCTTGGTTGAGTTAACTGTTTTCTTTCTATCATCTGCAGTCTGCCCATTGTCCTCTGACCTCCGACATCAACGACTGTTTATTTTGTCCTTTTAGGGACCGTTGTAGATACCCAGACCAACAACCATGCCACGTTCAAAGTTACTTCAATCTGATGCTGGTTTGAACATCAGCAGGTCGTCTTGACCACATCTACACGAATAAACTCATTGATTTGCTGTCATGTCATGTCACGGGCTGATTAGCTGTTTAAGTTAACAAAGCGATTGAACGTGTCCTCGTGAAGTCTAAATATGTGTCAGATATTAGCACTTTGGGAACTTGACCAGTAACTCTTTTATCGTCCCACGACTCGAGTACTGCAGCCAGCTCTGCAGCCTTTTTCCTCCCTCCCTCTGATGACATCATCAGATCGGGCTCAGGCTAATCAGCGTTGGTCATTGGTGAGCAGCGGCAGCGATGATGGTGGCAGCATTTTGCGATGCATTCCCTCAGACTTGGAGCTGCCGGGCTGCTCAGGATCTGGCTCTGCGAGGCCACGGCGGTGTTTATGGAGCCGTCCTGGAGATTAGCACGACTGTACACACTCTCAGACTCTCTCCTCTGGCTGAGCGCATGCAGCTTCCCTCCTCTTTGTTCAGGGGCTCCCCTTATCGAAGGCCTGGAGACTGGAGCAGTGACACTATCTACAGATGTGGGGAGGATGTGTGTATGTTTTTGTGTGTGAGGCAGAGAGACTGAAGTGCTAGCGGCAGACTTGAAAAGGGTCATAGAGTCAGATATGGCTGTCGCCAGCGCTGTCATACCTTGGAAACTCCTCCGCAAACCAACGCGGCATCATGGGAGGAGTTCAATGCCGCCTTATCTCCCCACAGGGATAATATTCAGCGTGCAGTGTTTTGGCTGATGACCTCATTCTAACAACATTGTTCAGCTTTTCAGAGTGAGATTTGAGATATTAATGTTCTGCAATAAATAATGCTGTGTTGTTGTTGTTTTTTAAATGAATGAAAATAAAGTTGGAAGTACTTCAGTATGTGACAGAAAGGTCAAAGCGAAGCTGCAACAGACAGGCCACACGTGTTTGGAGCATGAAGAGGTTATGTACAGATACAGTATGTGTGTGTGTGTGTGTGTGTGTGCGTGTGATAAGAAGCACTGTGATGGCGCCATGTTGATCCTCTCTCAGCAGCACTGCAGCAGTTCCCATGCTGTGCACATCTTTTAATGAGTGTATGTGGATGTGAAAACAATATGTTTATTTTTTCATAACGTTGAATTTTAGAGTCCTGATATCAGGCAAGAATGCAGACCCGTACTTTGACGCAGGCAATGCAAGCAATAAAAATGTTAAAAAACGCTGAAGAACCTGAATTTTGATAATAATACTTCACACATGACCACTCAGAGGAAAAATATGTTGTTATCGGCTGCATAAACTATTATTGTAACATTAAAAAAATAAATGTAATTAAATTCCAAATGCCTATTTCCCTAATTGGGAAATTAACTAAAAATAAAATAAAATAAATTTCTTAATCTCCAATACAAAATTAAATGAAATACTTTATTAATCCCCAAAATAAAATAAAACAAAACACATCCGGGTATCCAGCAAACCTCTCCTTTTGTTGTTCAACAAAAACACTAAGTAAAACGTGATGCAGCAGCTTTTAGGCAGCGTACAGATCATGTTTCAAATCAAGCTTAGTTACTTGTCTATTGTTCTGAATGCGTTTGGGTGTTGTGTTTGTTGCCTGGCAACAACTGAGGTGATGATGTTCAGTGCAGCATCACCAGGTAACACAGGTCGACTTTCTGTGTGGACAACATGGACAGAAACTCCCAGTCAGCAGCTGAATATCTGGGATGCAAAGCAGCTCCTTCACAGTTTCCAAGATGAAACTTTCTGTTGTTCCAGCGGGTGAAGAAGTGTTAATTATATTTAGAATATATTTGCTCATGCACGTTTTGGTGAAACATATATTACTACATTCCATTCCTCGTCGGAGCTCAGTCATTTTATTTGCCAAACAGGGACGTCATATTTTTCTAAACAATTGAAATTGTTTATAGTTCCCCTCGTTTCACATAGTTTTATTCTTGTCATACATCCTTAATGGCTCATCTTCAAGTTGACTTAATTTGGTGTCTTTTTGTAGTCATTACCCAGATTTCAAATTCTTTACTACTTCTCATTAATGTGGATAAATCAAATAAACCACCAATACTATAGAAGAGAAACTTAAAAAAAAAAAAAAGCAACTGGGTTGTACAGAAGAAAAATATAGATACTGCATCTAAGGATAATTTCCAGTATGACAGAATTTCATAAATTGTTGGTTACTCTTTATGTTCACTGTCTTTGATGTGCTTCTTGGCACTGATATGTACAATAATCATTATTTAGTAGGCTGCCACTTTGAGCCGTAGACTTTACGAGAAGAGCTGGACAAACCCTCTGTGATGTCACCCAGGAGTGCTTCTTTAAAAGCCTCTTTTTCTTTGTACTGTGTGGAGCCATGTTGTAAAAAAAAAAAAAAAAAAGGTGGAAAGAGCAGTGTTTCTGTGTTTGTACAGTTAATACAACTCACAGGCTCAACACTTCTTTAGAACATAGTTTTGTTTTTATTCACAGCTCAGAAGTCAATATAAGGGACAAGTGCTAAATGGCAAAATTGATGACAGCTAGTCATTGGCTATGCTGGCTGCCAATTAAAGGACCATGCCACTAATCACGTTGCCTTGTGTAATTTTTTTCCCTGCTGTTGTACATAAAAATATGAATCCCATTCAGTTGTCATGGATGTGACAACCACCAGGGCGTAAATATGTTTATTTCTGCTGCAAAATTGGACATTTTAGCACAGGGATCAATGGTTGATTTTCTGTAATGTACATTTCAGTATCATCCATCCATCCATTATCTATACCTGCTTTGTCCTGTGCAGGGTCACGGGGGTCTGCTGGAGCCTATCCCAGCTCACTTTGGGTGGACAGGTTGCCAGTCCCACATGTAGACAGACAACCATTCATACTCTCACTCACACCTAGGGACAATTTATGAACACCAATTAACCTAGGGAGCATGTCTTTGGACTGTGGGAGGAAGCTGGAGTACCCAGTAAGAACCCATGCAAGCACAGGGAGAACATGCAAACTTGCATAGAAAGGCCCCTGTGGAGGTTTGAACCAGGAACCTTTTTGCTATGAGGCAACAGTGCTGACCACCAAGCCACCGCGCTGCCCCATTTCAGTATCATATAAAAAATAAAAAAAAACTTTTCAGGAAACAGAGCAACTTTTATGGGAACCTCTGCAACAGAGTTGGGAAGAACTTTCTGAAGAATATTTGATTTCTGTTGTATAAAGAATCCCACGAGTGTGATCAGCTGTTACTGTCCGAGCCTGCCAGCAGCCTTCCTGATCTTTTTTCTTTTGGTCTGGGCGGAGCCTTGGGTCTCCACCTCCTCCACACCTGAGGCTCATTCTGTTGTCATCACCACCTCTCTATAAAGCCTTGGACAGTCAAGCACTGATCACTGGATTGTCTGTGTTACCATGTGGTATTGATGCCAAAGGCCAGCCTGACGGCATTATCAACTTACCTGAACTTTGATATTCATTCTAATAACTTGTTCTTTGCATCCAGGCCCTGCCTGCCTCACCAGCCCTGCCTGCCTTGTGTGCAAATAAACTGCTACATCCAACTAACCTTTTGTGTCTGCATTTAGGTCCCCTCTCTGAGCTTAACAGTTACAGCTACCAAAGGTGGAAACTTTGAGTCAAAAGTTGGTTTATAAACTTTAAAACTTTAGTTGTTAATTTGCTCTATGCTTTCATTTATTGTACGAATAGACATTAAACAGCATCATTTACAACAAAGGAAAAAGTGGAAAAGTTGGGTTGTTCTACAACTTTTGACTGGTAGTGTTACGTCCAGTTGCACAGTGTGACATTGGCAGGTTAATTATCTACTGAGTTCACATCTTGATACGTGACCTGATATAATCTTATAAGACTGTGAAAATCGTACAGTTTGAACCTGACATCAGACGTTTACCTGCTGTCAACACACCTGCCTCCAGTTACTGGGTCATTGACAGATTCATGAACACACTCTTGGTGACAAGCGTGACAGCGATCCAGCCATTTGAATCAGGTGTGTTTTAGCAGAGCGTCATCTAAAACATAACAGATATTTTTATCTCGGATTCAGTCATTTTTTTCAGCTCGTTTTTATTTATTTATTTGTGAAGGTTAATGTCAAATGCGCACACTTTCAGTTCACCCCATTCTAAACAGTTTGAGTTCTGTAAAGTAGGTAACTAATGTGCAACTTTAGGGTTTCTGCAGCATTCGTGTGTATTTTTAAAAGGTGTGTGTGCTGTCTCCAGAGAGGCGTTCTCGGGCTATTATTAGTCAAATCTAATCTCCGTGCATGTGTGTGTTTGTGTGCGTGTGTGACATTGTGCTGAGCTCGGGTCTTCAGCAGCCTCTTTCTCCATTAATGCTCCATTAGCCAAATTAGAGATCTAATTGGGAAGGCGAGGAGAGCTGTGCTCTTAAATGCTGTGTGTGTGTGTGTGTGTGTGTCAGATTATTTACTGTCCACATTTAAAGGGACGTTTCATTTCAGACAGCAGGGCTGTTATCAGCATGGACGTGAATGAATAAAGGTGCAACTCTGGAGGAGAAACGTCGAGCTCTTCGGTTGAATATCAGACCGATCGGAGCTCTGACGATGGTCGCTGATGCTGATGGACCGACCCTGAACCTTTAAAGGGCTGCTGGCCCCAATTTGATTAGCAGGTTATTAGCTAATTAGCTAGGTACTTACTGGGCTTGTTGCCCTCCAGGCCTGGTGGTGGGAAAGTAAACTGGAGGAGACACAAAGTGGTTGTGTGGTCAATTAGAGTGCAGGGTTAGTAACTGCATTGAAAAATAAATAAAAAACAACAACAATACAACTGATAACTTTAACTCTGCTTGTTTTAAATGAATAGTTAGGTTTTCCTGGAGGAATAAAAACAACTTATTGTTTAGTTTATCCAAAAAAAAAAAATGTGTGCATTAAAAATATGTCAGAAAACCACTAAACCTTTTTTCAGTCCAATTTTTAGTCTTTTTTTTTTTCTTTCTTAAGATTTCTTTTTGGCGCTAGTTGCCTTTATTGATAGTTTAGAGACAGGAAGATAATGGCAGCCAGGGTCTGTCTTTCTAAGAAAAACTATGATAATGACATGTAATAATGGTACATTTTTTTTCATGGGGTGCTTGTTTTGTTGTAAATATTTTTTCACTGCCTCTCATCTTCTTGTTTTTGTTCAAAATCATTTTCACTCTTATCTCCATGATTTAAATGTTTAGCCAGAGACGGCATTTGTTAATCAGTGTTATGCCTTTTTTTTCTTCTTTTGTGTTTTCTAATATCACGTTTCACATTTGCAAAAGCTAAAAAAAAAAAAAAGGATTGCCAAAGTCAATTTCTGCATGATCTGAAAATCTAACATTAGATTAAATGAAACTCTAATTTTAATCCTTCTATTTTATTTAAATGATTCTTAGAAACACGTTAGACGCTTAATAGAAGCAACAAAGTTGCAAAGAAGAATCTGACCCAGTTTTACCCAGTGATCCCTTCAGCAACCGCTAGTCTCATCTACACTTTGATGACACAAACAAGTCCCCTCCTTTCCTTCTCTTCTCTCAGATCAATCCATAGTTAATTAGTTGTTGTTAATTGGGAGCGCCTCATAAACATATTCTACTCCTCTTTGTTGTGGTTTTTGCCTTCATGCTGACCTGCAGTTCCATCCACTGACATTTGTCCCCTCGATGTCGCTCTAGGACACCAACCAACATGACTGACCTGCAGCGCGACCCTCCAGCCACCTCAGTGACTGCAGTCTACACATGCTTATATATATTTGTGCCTCTCCTCTCTCCATCTTTCATCCTGTACTCTGTACTCCATCCCCCTCCTCTTGTCTTCTTTTACCGAGCTGCCCTGGGAGGGTCCTCCTTCATGATCCAGATCTCTTCGGTTTCTTCCGAATAAATGTTTGAAAAAAAAATTAAGACCAAATAAGTAAATAAAACAAAACGAAAAACAATCAAGCTGTAAAAGCACCTTCCAGAAATAGCATTTATTTTCTTTCTCTGTGTTCAGCAACAGTCTTTTCAGTAGACAGTTACTTTGTGGATTAATTGAGTGATGGAAATCTAAAAATAATAGAATTATGAAGCGCACACCAGCATGATGGTATTAAAACAATCTTGTATTTAGAAGTGCATCATAATATTTATGGAGTCCATCCATAAAACAGATCATAGAAGCACTGAAATACAAAAGACATGGCATTATTATATAACTACTATTATATAACTATTTAACTTACAGCCTTTTAAACATGGTTTTTAGTTATTTGTATTTGGCTTTATGTGTTAAATGGATGCAAAAAAGTAGGCTTCTTTTTGGGGGATGTCTGCTTTGGTAAACATTTTCAAACCACATAAATTTGTTCATTTGAACTTCAGTTTGCTGCATGAAAGGTGACACCAGTAGTTGAGCAAAAGGAAAGTAAAAAAAAAAATGAAAGGAAAAAAATGTCTTCTTTTTTTTTTTTTTTTTTTAAATAACAGCTAAAAAAAATGCAGAAGAATATCTATTGTGCATAGATGCTGGAAGATCTCCACAAGCCTGTCCAAAAGATTACAGCCACATTGGGGTTTAGTGTACATCTATATGAAAAAAAAAAAAACTGTTCAGTGCAACAAATTCTCCAAAATGACTTGGCACTTAACTGAAAACCTGTTTGGACAAGGATTTTGAGCGTGGGTGTTGACAAGAAAGGCAACAATGAAGTCTTAATCTGTGTGAAATTTCCCAGACTCGACCCCTCTGCTGAAAGTGCTCTAAAGTAGCCGGCAGAAATGTGAAAAACTGTAAATAACTGAGCGTTAGCTTAACCTAATCCCCCTTTGTAGGAGGCCTGCAGCTCTCCCCAACAGCTTTGTAAGTGTTTGTGTCCTAGGATATCCACACCACACTTATCAAAGACTCATCCATCACAAATTCTCTCATAGCCTGTCTGCTGCAGAAAATTAATGCTCACATGGCGAGTTGGGTGCACCCACGTGGACTCACAGACTGCGTGTGTTCGTTAGCAAGATTACAAGATTCAGCAACAATTAATATGAAGTTATATTAATACAACATAGGAAAGGATTATGATGCAATGTGCACCCTAGTTACTAAACTAAATACAATACATGCCTTAGATTCATTTTCAACAACTGTTGTCACAGTGTACATTTTCAGGTTTTATATCATTTCACTATGAAGGTGACTGACAGCAATAGCTAACGCTAATCAATCACTCACCAGTCAATCAGACTTTATTTATGTAACAATTTTATGCAACTGAATGTAAGACAAAGTGTAAGGCAGGGATGTTGGACTTAATCTTATCAGCATTAGGGTTAGCATAATGCTAATGAGATTGAGGGCAAGTTGTAGAGCAAGACTATCTATTTTAAATAAACCTACTTCTCTTTCTTTCTTTCTTTTTTTTTTTTTTTTTTTTACTCCTACAAACATTAAATGTTCGCTTCTGAATTTAACTATTGTATTTATAAATTTAGGCTACTTAAAAAATGTTGGTGCTTTTTAAACTTTACTTGGGGGCTAAGGTTAGCATTTAGTGACCAAGAAGGATATATATCTTGGATATTTTTAAGGGCAGGTGCTTAAGAAAAAAGTGGCCCATTTTTATATTAATAACTCCTATTTAGAGTTTTTTTTTTTGTAAATTGCAGATATTTTTGTTGTAAATTTGTGAATTTTGCAAGATCGTGACGTCTTGCTTAGAGTCAAAGGCTTTTGCCGTATCAGCCTGTCATTTTGTTGTGAAGTCACAAATTTTGCATAACCACAACATTTTGACACCAAAATCATGAAATTTACAAAATTGTGACTAACAAAAAGGCCCAACTTTTAATCTTGAAATCATATTATTGTTTTGTTTTTAAAACATCAACTTTCATAAAATCAGCAAAAAGTTTTTTCCATAAAATAACAGTAAAATTGTGAAATTCACATAATTGTAACTTTATCTTCTAAAATAACACATTTCTGTTGTAAAATCAGAAGTTTTTTCTACTTTTGTTGTACAAACCTATTTTGAAAGTTAAAAATTTAAAATATTGACTTTTCAGTTAAAAATTCCTATCTTTTTGTCTTAAAATCATGTTTTTTTTCCCTATAAAATCATCACTGTCACAAAATAGTCACTTTTTAGCTTAATATTGAAACTTTTTTGGTCAAATATCAAATTTAGCAAAATCTCATCAAATTACGACTTCATGCTGTAAAATTGGGAAATTTGTATAATTGAACAGTTTCTTCTAAAATCACCTAATTTTAAACGTTCTAAAAGTTTTTTTTAACTTTTTTTTTCTTCATAAAATCACAATTTCTTGCCATAAAATCACGAAACTGATAAAATTGTAACTTTTGGATAAAAATTTCCAATATTTTCGCAACAAAATTGCAACTGTTGTCAATTTGTGTGTTTTTGTAAAATCATGACAATTTAACCTAACACTGCTTCCTTTGATAGTGAAATGGCACTTATCATATCGAAAGGGAAAAGGGAAGATGCTCAAGCACCACTTGGAGTCCACCTGTGCATGTATCTGAGTCTGAAACATGTCTTTACATGCCTTCTATCTTTAATTATCCTTCCATCTTCATAAGTTTTTCTTACATTTTTGTTTAATTTCCATCACTCCACCAACTGTTGTCGCAAATGACTTCATTTGAGATATTGTCATCCATCTTATAACCAAATCAAGATATATTGTAAGACATGAAGTTTTAGTTCATGGACGTCACTAAAACAGTATAACTAATAAAGTAATTCTGATTCTGATAACTTTGGACTTCACTGTGTTCTTTGCATTCTCTTGCAGGCCTTTAGTTTGACACATGTTGTGTTGTTGAGAGCACTATAAAAACAGCACGTTAAAATCCAAGCAAAATATATTGCTCTCAAAAAATTTCATCACTTCATCACAGTTGGAGGGATTAAGCGGCTCATGCCGTTAGCACCATTTTAGGATACTCTGCTCTTACGGTTGGTTTCTACTCACTTGAATCAATCTCACTTTTGACGGTTTAGGGGTAGAGGTCAGTGATTGCTGTAGCCCACACCAGAAAGAATTTGGCTATGACTGGACAGCAGAATGTAAACGGACTCGTGGGTCAAACGTTATCGCCTGATGCCTGCAGCGTTGTCATTAATAGTAGTTGGTTACAATAAATTTCATGCTGCAGAAATCCCGATAGTGGTACTGGTCCTGAAGGTTATCTGTGCTAGTCTGGAGCTGGTACCAGTTTAGCACTGGTTCATGACAACCTATCCTTTACCTGTGTCTAAAAGTTCAACTTGTACAGTATTTTAGGATTAGGATTATAGGAGGTGCCTCCTGCAAGAATGCAAACAGTCATTAATATGACGCCATTGTGACACTTTCTAATATTACAAGGAGACATGACACTTTTCTACAAGAATTATATGGGAGATTATAAGATGGAAACAACACAAAGGGAAATGGGTATGTCCTCCAAACCCTTGCAAGAGGCAGATTAGTATTTCAGCTGCATACTGTATTATAGGAGACACATTCCTTTCTCATTTTCTTTTGTTTTTTCAAAAGTCGGCACAGCTTCTTGAGGTCTTGATGAAATATCTGCAACAGGATTTGGTCTCAAAACCACAGGGATACAGTTTAAAGCTCTTTACATTAGACATAGTAGTTGGTTACAATAAATTTACAATAACAGACATTAGACTTCTTCTGCAGAATGTGTCTCTTTGAAATTGGAGTTATAGTTTTGTGCAACAGCATATACAGCATAATGTGAAGCTGGGTGGAGTTACAGATGGATAAGATGAATATTTAAACTCTAATAATGGTCCTTGATGTCAGAAGTACCCTCAAAGTCTGAGCCACTCACTGGACACATGTATAATTTGCTGACCTGACCTGATTACATGCAGCTTGATCGTATCTGCGCTCATTCAACTGTTGCATCAGTCATCCTAAAATTGGACGGTGATGTAGCACCTGATTTCATCTTCTATTCCAAGACTGAAAAGTTCTATTTCTGTATCCACCCAATCCAAGATTGTCACGTTATTTAGAGCAAATGAAGAGAAGTACATGGAGATTAATGTGTTTGTTCTATTTTTGCCCACGTAACTGCGCATAAGACATGACCAGGTAATATGAAATTCTCTTACACCACATTACATAATGGGGGGATGCCCCTTACAGGAACAACCAGTCATCCCTTTTTCACTTCTTTTTGTCTCATCTGAAAGATGGAGAAAAAAAAAAAGGTATAATCTGAATTATCAAATTTTTGGAAACTCATAGTTACATATGTGCAACTGAGACCAAAGAAAAGGCAGTAATGGTGCATTCCAGTTGTACTGGGAAGTCATGATTTCTGAATTCCGAGTGGTAAATTTCAACTGGAATGCCCACTGAAAGCAGAATTCCGAGTCGGAAAGTTGTAGAATCCAACACCCCCAAGCAGACAATCAAATATGGCTGCCCAAGTGTAAACAGTAACATTTCACTCAACTGCTGACATCACATTGAGAAAAATCAGCTTATCTCAACATATATTTGAGAAGTTGCGTATATGCAGTTGTTATGAGCACTTGCACTTTGTTTGCTGATAACGGTCCAAAAAGTAATCCCTATTTTTTGTAAACAATGAAATACAGTGAAAGAGTCTACCTTCTGCACCTTTGTGTTTCCTCTTCATCCACCATGTTTGAAGATTGCAGAAGGACTGCACATTTGTCCAGAAGTTAATTATGTTCAGACAAAGCAAGCACGAGAATAGCTTTCTTAGACATTGCCATCTTGATTTCCGACTTTGGAACTGGAACGCTGTTAACTCACCCGTGACATCATTCCCACCTCTGACTCCCGAGTTTCAAGGTAAATGCAACACACCATAAGTATGAGGCTTCTGAGAGACATATTTTTAAACTCAGGTGACAAACAAAACAAAATAACAAGTTTGCTTCACCTTAGAGCACAGGTGCCAGACTCGAGGCCTGCGGGCCAAATCTGGCCCGCCACTTCATTTTATCTGGTCTTTTTATCTTTTTTCATTTGGTACTGACCGGATAACTGAAAAAGAGCAGCTGGGAGAGAGTTGAGCAGCTAGTTTAGAATGGAAAAAAAAAAAGTCACAAGTAGTAAAAGACTACAAAAATGTACAATTCCACTAAAGTCACAATTTCACTAAATTTAGCAATGTAAAATCACAATTTTGTTACATTACTCCTTTCAAGAAAAACAAAACAAGAAGAATTCATGTTTTCAGGAAAAAAAAATAAATACAAATTTACAAGATGAAATAACAATCAACTCAAACAAATAATCTTGAATCAATTAAATATTTTAAAAAATAATTAATTAAAATACTACTACTAATAATAAGAATTATTGAAATAAAAAGATTTAAATGTGTAATTAGACAGTAAAAGGATTAAAAACAAAGAATAATAGAATAAATAAAAACAAAAAAACAGTGCAGTAAAATCCCTCTAAAAGAAGGCATGCGAAAACAGTAGAGTTTTCAGTTTAACTTTAAAATGAAAACAAATAAATTCTTTATTGGTCTCACAGCGGAGAAATGTTGTAATTTGAGTCAAACAGTTACAAAAGCTGATATTTTTCAAATCAATTAAATGAATTTAATTTTAAGTGAGAACAAATGCTTTGGATTTAGAACAAGAAGTCTCAATTTTGCAAACTTTTTAATTTTACAACAAAAAGGTCCTTTTTTAAACATTTATGCTATAATTTTAGAATTTTACAAGAAGAAATCCTGAGTTTTATCTGAAAAAAGAAGTCAATTTCTGATTTTAAAAAAGGAGAAAGAAATTGTGATATATTTTTCAAAAATTTCAGATTTCATGAAAGAAAAAGAAAAAATAAATAAATGATAAATAATAGTCATGATTTTTATTTTATTTTTTTTATTTTTACAACAGGTCATTTGTGATTTAAGGACAAAATGTTACATAATTGACAGCGTACCCTAGCTTGGTAGTTGGGCTTTGGCACAAAACCAAGAAGCTAAGTAAGCTAACGTTAGCCACCAAGAAAAGCAACAAAAGGACCAAAGATTTCAAGTTCCAAGACTTCAACTCAAGACCCCCTCCCCCCATCATAATATACCTTATGTTTTGCCTCTCTCTCCCTCTTAATTTTAATAATCTTGTGTGGAAAAGACAAATTTTTATTACTTAAGGAAGTGTTTATTTTAGTTGTGACAAACAAGTCGAGTTTTCCCTGTGTGAGCTTGTAGCTGCAGGAACGAGTGAGGTGGGTATGAAAACAGCAGCTGTGGGACGAGTGTGTGGCCAGCTCTTGTCTTCACCGTTGATTCACAGTCTTGTTTATTAAGAAAACACGGCGACATCCAGGTATTGTGCAGCAGGATCGGCACCGAGGCTGACGGATGATTCCAAGTGTGTGGTCGCACAGTCTGGTGAACACAGCTAGGACATGATTGTGCAGAGGGGAAAAAATAGAAAAGGAAAATACATTTATTGCCTGAGGTCAGCTGAGTTTTGTGTAAGTGTTGAGTCCTTTTGAACAACAAAACGAGAACAATAAAACAGGAATTAACATTTTAAAAAACGTCCATAGTTTTATAGGATTTCTCTCTGAATCCACCTCCTCTCGCTATTAAAGCTCCTAGAATGTGTCTTTGTGAATTAATCAATAATTTTAATGGAGGTTATCTTCATGGAGAACAAAGGGTACAACCTAATCAATCTTTACATAATACTATTGTGACAACAAGGATGTTAAATATTCTAACCGTGCAAAGCTCTTAAGTGTGAGTAGATTTGCAATGTGATCTCATCCAAAAAGATCTTGGGCAATTTTTTAAGACAATGGGAACAAGAAAAAACTGCTACTTCGTGAACTGTAAAAACTATTTTGACATCTTCCATCTGTGGGAACGATAAAAAAACAAGTGCGGTTTGTCCTTGGCTGAGTCGCAATCCCCTGAAATCTCTGATGATTTCTAGAAGAAGTGAACCGTCTGTAGATAACTGGGTTAACCGAGCCTGTAATTTGTAAGAAATGGGGGGGAGGAGGGCGGACAGATATGGTCAGAAAATGTTTTTAAGCAGAGGAGGCAGTGAGGGAGATTCAGTGAGGCCTCTCCACTTCAATCCTGGTAAACGGAGGCAAACAGGATTAAGCTGGAGGTAGCGGGCTGGGGGAGAGGGGCGAGCCTGCGTCTCCCGACTTTCAACAGCTTTGAGTGGATGCTGCCAAAGAGCCAAGGAAGAATGGTCGACCATGATCATTCTTTTAGCCGGACTGTCAGCTGTGCAGCAGATCTTAATCCTTATTGGTGGAGAGGGAATAGATGCTACCTGCAGCCAGGGATTTTAGGGAGGACTGTGCTTGTAATTTGTTTCTATTACCTGTATCTGCATCTGAATGTGGCTGTAAGATTCAATTCCATGACATTAAGAAGGCCACTGAGATGCAAATTAAAAGCAAATGTGACTCAGGTGAGATGGCGATTTCTGGAAGAGAGTGACATCACATTTTTTTTCAAACCATTTGCTCGCCAAGCATGATTTTACTGAAACAATACACTCAAGGTCCATTTACCTGCTTCAGCTGCTGCATTCAGCTGGGAGGAGCTTGATATGATCCCTCGTGTAACATCTGAAAAAGAATCAGCAATGGAAAATGTGATTATCTGAATTACCTGACAGGGTTTAAAGTTTATATCTTTTATGATATAAAGCTTTGAGTTATATGAAAAACGAATTACGCTCTCATTACATTCTAAGATTTTGCATTCTACAAAATGTGCGTTTAAGCTCTTACTTCTCAATGAGAATACGAGATGTGCGAGTAACAAGAAAATGGTATAAACCAATGGCAGCACGCAGTATTTGGGTGTTTGTTACGCCACTGTTTTTGGAAGAGGCTAATTTAGAGTAAAGACAAAACAGAAGATTGTTGACGTGCAATACTTACTGGCTATATTCCCATCAATTCGGCAAGAAACAGATCAATAGTGATCGTGAGATGAGTGGTGGTGATCTTGTCTGTTATGTTTGGGATAATCGGAGTCTGGAAATCAAAGAAAATGTGAGTTCTGCCCCTTATAACGGGTTCACCGTGTATAGTTTTTATAGTTTTAAGAATAATTCAAGTCACATTGTGGGATGACGGTAGATAATTATTTTACAGCATGTTACACTGTGTGATTGTTGAATCATACTGTGCTGATGTTTGCGCGTTCCTATTGGTTGTTTTAGCTGACAGAGATCGTACAGACAGCAACAGGCCGTCACACTCAAGACGATTACTCCAAATTTTTGACACCGCTGATGTCTGTCTCAGCCCGTCTTTGGTTGTTTGTGTTTGCTCCTGTGAAATCTACCAACATCGTTTTTGAGCTACAATGGACCATTTTTCCCATGATGGCACATGTTTTGTTTGAAACAGCCAAAATGGTACAGTGCTTATCCAGCATTAGACAAAATATTCTCCAGCTCTCGTGCTACACCAGTCAGTGTTGATCTGTTCCTTGCTGATTTGATTCAAATATAGGCTGGAATTTCTTGTGAGGTTCGGCACGTCAATATTCGTCCTCATTTTGTCCTCATTTTAACCACTTCCAAGTGGAGTTTTCAAGTCCTTCAAAACTGGATGTTTAGGCAGCCGCCCAGTGGATACCATTTTTACATTACTGGAATATCCTGTATTAAGACATAGCCAGGAGATGGTAAATTCAAATGTACTTGCATTGTGTCTGTGCTAACATGTCCATAAAGGCCCCATCTGGGGGCTTAAATTTTGTTGGTCCCATATACTCCTAGTAACATGTCCCACCTAAAAACCAGGTAGAGCCCACTCAGAGTCCATACGGGTAAATCCAGGTGAATTTACCCGTATGGGTAAATACCCTCAATTTGTGGGCTCTGCTGTAAAGGCAGAATCTTTGGCAATTTTCAGGTTTGGAGCATTCAGGTGGGTGTTAACACAATGCCAAGGAGAAAAGACACCAGCAATGCTTCATAGAAGCAGCTGTTGATGCCCAATAACTAAATCTAAAGCTATTGACAAAGATTGGAGAAAAACATTCAAGAGTGATAACATTTATTCAAACATAGCAAATATTACATTTGAGTTTAAAATAAGACATTTGACCATCTTCCCAGGGTTAGGGTTAGTTATAAAACACTATGACTTACCAGAAGAATGCCTCTGTTTTTAAAGGTACTCTAGAGTTACAGGTAGGAATATTTTTCAGCTAAAGCTTAACTGAAAGTCCAGACTGAACCAAAACCAGCTTTCCCAATCTGGCAACCACCACGAGACTAAATTCAGCAAAATTTTTCAAGAACCTGATAACTGCAGAGGATGTCTGTAATTTGCAATGTAAAAGAAATCCACCACAATTTAGGTACCATATTTTATAAAACAATGAGCTTGTGAGATTTTAACTGTACAAATGCACGTCTGTTATTCAGCGATTTAGGCTCAATAGAAATGCTCGTCTGGCGCCACAAGGAAAGCTCTGGATAAAATTTACCAATCTGGCTACTTTTTACCATGATAACTGTAGCACATGCGTTATGTTTAAAAGATCATTTTTTTAGACTAAATAATTCCCAGGTCTTAATCTGTCAAAACGTGACCATTTGTGATCGAAGTCCAACTCTAGAGTGCATGATAAGATAATTTCAATTCAATATGATGACATATTAGGGGATTAATGTCAGTGAATTCCAGTGAGACACAGGCTTTGGTGTGTAGTTTTTAAATTACTGCAGGGAATTTTTATAATATATAATTATAATATAGGGAATAAACAGAGATAACAGCTAAAATGCATCAGACAAAAATCTGAGTATCTCTATGACTGTAAGATTGTAATGATCATGTAATAAAAGCAAGTAGTTATATTATATTATATTATATTATATTCAGATGAAACATATAACAGCTCTCGTTACATTATGATTTCACACAAATACGTTCCACTCTCACTGAAACTTTGTGCTAAGATGTTATAAAAACAGTTGCTTTCACAGTTGTGTCCGGCCAAGGTAAAGTTAAAGCAACATTTCACTCCAGGGTCTTGTAATTAAATAAGTCCCTACCTTTAAAAGCAATTGTACGGTTATTATCTTCTTAGGGCCCCATTTGTGTGGAGTGGCACTTAGGAGCCAGATAGTCAGAAGGACTAATCTCATATTTGGAATTCTTAGTCATCAGATTCGCCACTGACGACCAATGTCATTGCTGCTACTGCTGCTGGCGGCCATTACAGCCAGCGCGATGATGATGGGGTCGCTGTGACCTCCTGACTGATGAGCTTCTGTGTGTGTTGGTGTGTACTGCTGTATTGGCAGGCGCTGGCTCATCAATGAGGTCACTATCAAGTGTGTGCACAGCAACGCTGTCAGTGTGTGGGGTCATTTAGCACATTCTCAGCGTTTGCAGCGGGAACCGTCGAGATGCTGGAGGCAGAAGTGAATATGGATGAGATTGATGGACTGCCAGGAGGAATTATTTTCCACAGTTCATCAATGTCTTCCAGTTAAAACCTTGTGATTTGATTATGTTTGACCACTTAGCTAATGTCCCCCTTTGATTCCATAGTACGCCTGTGCAGAGAACTGACTTTCCTGAAGTTAGCGTGCAATGATAACGGTGCAAATGGATTTGAGGGTAAAATCTATTTAAAATTTTATTTATTTTTTGGAGAGGCCACAAACAAACTACAATAAAGCTGACATAAGTTTGAATCACTTTTCAGGCAAAAAGGTCAAACGTTCTCGCTCTAACTTCTCTAACTTTAAGATTGAGAGAATATTCAGTTTCTGACTGGATTATATTGTTTTATTTTTGTGCTTTCCACTATTGATCAATTAAAAACAACAACAACAACAACAACTAGCAAATAGCATAGCTAGTTACTATAATAGAATTTCCTTCTATGGTTTCCTCGTGGCTAGCTCTCACTACTTTCCTTCACTGTTGAGCAGTCAGATACGGGTCTTAAGGAATGTTGACACCAAAAAGTTCAATGAAAAATATAATTATAGCAATGTGAGCATCCAACCCTGCAGCTATTTCACCATCAAAAGCATAAGTTGTGATTTTGTGAAATTTGAGCTTGATTGACCAGATCCACATCCAGACAGATGAAGGGTCTGAAAATGAGCCATAGAGATGCTAACATCCATCCATCCATTATCTATACCCGCTATTTCCTGTGCCGGGTCACGGGGGTCTGCTGGAGCCTATCCCAGCTCACTTTGGGCAAAAGGCAGGGGTACACCCTGGACACCAGTCCATTACGAGATGCTAACATAATAAATAAATAATTCCCATCCAGGCAACAACTTCTCAGTTCTGTCATCATCACATTAAACTCTTTCAAAGACTTTTGGGAATTTTTAATGAGCTCCAAGAAAGGCAGCTAGACGGACCTGCAGAGAAAATTCAAAATTGCTCGTGGTACCTGTCGATTTCTAGGCTGAAAAAGCCGTTTGAGATTTTACTGCGAAAATCTATGATTTTGGGAGATGTATTGAAAATATTCACAATCTTAGGACACTAAATCATGATTTTATGTAAAAAAAAAATAAAAATTAAAGAGTCAATATTTTTACGACAAAAAGTTGACATACAAAGTTAAAAAGTTGTGGTGTTGTTTTTTTCAAAGTTGTGATTTTTATAACATAATTTCAACTAAAATTTGTGATTCTGAAAAGCTTTTTTTTTATTCAACTTTTGTAAATTTCAGGATTTAATGTCAGTCATGATTTTGTGAAATTCGAGACTTCATGACAAAAATGTATGATTTTAAAACGTAACATCATAATTTTATGATTTGTGATTTTGTGATTTTTTTCTTTTCTTTTCAAAAGTTGATATATTAAAAGAAGAATTTACAATATCGATTAAAATAGGGATTTTATGATATTTTTGATTTCTACAGTGAAAAGTAAGAGCAGACGTTTATTCATGGCGATGCAGCTGTTTTGCTTTAATATTGCCATAATCAGCAATAGCATGCTAACACAGTGTTAGCATATTTCCAGCTTGTACCTCATTGGTCACCATTTACTGCATGGGCCTTTTGATGTACACTCACCTGCCACTTTATCTGACTTACCTGTTCAATCGCTCGTTAACACAACTATCTCATCAGGCAGTCACATGGCCGCAACTCAGTTCATGTAGATGTGGTCAAGACAACTTGCAGAAGTTAAAAGTGATCATCAGAATGGTGAAAAAAGGAGATTAAAGTGCTGCTGGTGTGGGAGATATTTTCTTATATTACATTTGGATGCTTTAGTGCCAACTGATCAATGATTAAACACAACAGTCTATTGTTGCTGACCATGTCATCCCTTTATGACCACAGTGGACCATCTTCTGATGGATGCTTCCAGCAAGATAATGAACCATGATCATCTCAAACTGGTTTCTTGAACATTAGGATGAGTTCACTGAACTCCAAAGAGCTCCACGGTCACCAGCTCTCAGTCCAACAGAGCTCCTTTGGGATGTGGTGGAACAGGAGATTCTGATGTGCAGCAACTGCTGATGCTGTCAAGTCAATATGGACCAGAACCTCTGAGGAATGTTTCCAAATCCAGGAATTAAGACAGTTCTGAAGGCAGAAAGGGCATCCAACCTGATGGTAGCAAGGTGGACCTTGAGTGTACGCCACAGTGAATCGTAGCGATGCCACACCTCTAAATAAACAGTAATTTGGTTACAGATCCCTCCACAAAAGAACAATCGGACATGGGCATGAGACAGATGTCTGAACAGCGTATTTAATACTCAGCTGGTTTGCGGGTCTAGCTGTTGAAACGACATCCGTTCACGTTTCAGCCGCCAGCTCAGTCTGCTCCTTTGGCTCCTCTTGGGGGCTACAGGGCCAGCTGAACGTTGGGTGCCAGAGTAAGTAAATGTCGGGCAGCCAGATCTGTTGTTTGGTGTTAACAGCCTGACAATAAAACCTTTACCATCCTAGAGCAGAAGAGCAAACCAGCCTGGAGAACGTTTCAAACATATATGTGTAGTCTGCGGCATCCATATATATTCAGACAGATACACAAAACAAACAGAATGAAAAAGCTCACGTGGGTTCCAGCCAGTATTGATCTTTTAACATAGGATTATACAGTCTGGCTCTATAGGCTTAGCGGCCTTTAATTCCCTCACAGGCTAGATAGACTGACTTTAGCTCCATACATATCTGGATCAATGCAAATCTACTTTTGCCCCAGCGGTTCAATTTTAAGCGAATTCCATTAGCCATAAGTAAAAGTTTTCTTGGGTAATGTGATTAGGAGGAGGAGAGGGGTCCTCACCGATGGAGTCTCTCTGAAAGCGGTGAAACGTTTTTGTTTTTCCTTTCCCTCCTCTTCCTCCCCGTCTCCTGTTTCACTCCCTCTTTGTCTTTTTTACTGTCACAGGTCATGGGGGCGGCGGCGGACAAGGAAGTGACGATAACACCGAGAGACTAACAGGTTGTGATGCAAGGACAAGCGCACATTTGCAGGCAGACGCAGAAGGGTTGAGTGATCCCAGTGTTTTGAGAAATTACATTTTCCTGCCAGTAAAACTGGGTTTTAACCAACGGCACACATGAAAAATAGCCTCTTATTGATCAAGCCTTAATGTCTGTTGCTTTTATTGGGTTTATCATTGTAAAGTTGCTTACATTTACCCTGCCAGAAGTTAAATTTGTGGCTTGATTTTTATTATTTTTTTCTTTAGTCTCTGTCATCTAGGTTATTAACAATACCTGGTATATTATAAAAGAACAATACAGAGGTCTAATCTTGTTATTTGGACAACGGTGGAGGGGATAACTGGTGGCCACTGATTGACTCTAATGCATCAGGGGGAGAAGCCGTGCAACAAAAGGCACTCGCATTATTCCAAACATTGTCCTCAGCAATAAATACAAAAGCTCCAAGCAGGCCGAGGTTTACTTACAACAATAGCAGGCTAATATCAGTACAATGGGCCGCGGTTCCTCCTCTCGTCCACTCTCATCCCTAACATGATTTTCTTTCCTTTTTCTTTTTTACAGTAATTTGTTGCCTGACGGCCTCGTGCAGCTGTTGAGTTGTGTTGACGGTCAGAAAGGAGAGGTCACTCTCTGTCAGTCACTGGCTTTTGTTCAGCTGCTTGACGTGTTGGTGAAAGTGCAGCTCGACACGCAGCCGATTGTTTTGGTTCTGGTTTTAAACTTTGATCAGTGGTGATGGAAATGTTGTGATTCCTGCAGCAGGAGCGCCGCTTAACACTCATTTGGCTGCACTTGAATATGGGGATGATCATCTTTTTCTAATCAAATTCAGACCTGAAAGCAGTTCAGCATCACAACACAATGCAGTCTTTTATTCACAAATGTTCATTTTGCAGGTGTTACTGTGTTGATGTTGTGCCTCAAGATGCTTTATGGTTCATTGTCTTGGTCTGTTTCTGTGATCCATCAGCGGCACTGAATCAAAAAGTGTCATTCATATATAAAGTAGAAACCAGAAGCTTACATGCACAACTTTCTTTTTTCCTCACTGTCTGACATTAAATCAGACTAAGCTTTTCCAGTTTTACATCAGCTCAGATTACCTGTTTCACACTGTTTTCACACCATTTCCTTGTGTGACATGATGGGAAAAATCAAAAGCAATCAGCTAAGATATCAGGATATCTGTTCTAGAGATGCTTTGGTGTGAAATGTGCCTATGAACCCCAGAACAAAACCAGAACACCTTGCGTCATCATTCACAGTGAAACCAGTAGTGTACCGACTTGGGCTGAAGGACCACTCAGCCAGGAAGAAGACAATACTCCAAAAACAATGTTAAAACGCCAGATTAGTTTACAAATACACACAGGGAGAAAAAAAAAACATTTTTAAAGACTAAACATAATAACCATTGTCATGTTTGGAGGACAAAGCTTGCAAGTCTGAAAACACCATCCCAGCTGTGAAGCACGGGGGTGGCAGAATCATTTTGTTGGGGTGTTCTGCTGCAGGAGGGGGGCATCACAAAGTCCTTTTCTTAATCAAATACAAAGACGGCCTACAAACCGAACTCAGTTCCAGTTCTGTCAGGAGGAATGAAACAAAACCTCCAGCAAACTACTGAGAGAAGCTTCTGGAAGGAAATCCAGAACATTTAACCCAAGAAATGCAGTTTAAAGGCAACGAAGCCAAATAAAACTAAACTAAACTTCTGACTTTGATGAAAGTCATAAACCCTCTTAACATTCTGACATTTAGCAAATAGAAATAATTTTGGTACTTCTAACTGATCTAAAACAGGAAAAGTTTAGTGTGATTTAATGTCAGATAAGGAGGGGAGAAGAAAGTTATGTTTTTTTATACACTGTACAATGTATGGCTAAAAGATTAGTTTGATAACCTTTTGTCAGGAACTAAGATGCTGAATTGCATTCAGAAAATGGCACTTAAACTTGTGTAAACAGGAAGCCTGATGTTGTTCTGGTCCAGCAGCAGCGTTGGCATATCTGAGCTCAGAGACATCCGAGTCCAAAACCAACAATCTGCAGAAGAAGAGCGTAGGAGAACAGGACTGGTGTGTCTGCAGTCCAGTAGGTTGAGTATTTTCAGTTCAGCTGCATTTGTTTTGTTTTATTCCGATCAAACTAACAACTGCTTTGATTTGCCTCGTTTTAGTCCCTAATTGTCATGACCTGGCTTGGACACAGGTAATAGATGCAGGTGCTCCAAGTATCAGCCGTCTTTACTGAGGGATTCTCAAAAAAAAAAAAAAACTCCAAGGCAACACAAAATAAGACTGGCTATGAAAAACCTTCTCTAGCACACGTCTTCCATATGGGAAGAACCGTGGCTATGAAATATACAAAAAAAACAAAAGGCAGTCACTTCACTAACAGGAGTAAAACTCAGAAGGCTATTAAACTATTAACTAAGAAACTGGACTGTCTAACTAAACTCTCACTTGGAGGAAGAATCCAGATAACGTCTGTGGAGAAGCGAAGGCTGTGGAACTGGAGAGATCACAAGATGAAACACTGGACAGGACAGAGGGGGACACAGGCTCTTATACTCGGGGTCACGGGGGAACAGGTGGAGACACATGAGAAAGAGCAAGTGACCTGAAACTAGAGGAGAGTTATGTTTCAAAATAAAACTGGAATGACTAAAAAGAACATGGAGACGGGACTCTAACCCAGCTTGACCTCGCCGCGGCTTGTTTACATGCACTCGTATACATTCATGGATGTATAGGTTTGATTTACCACTGGAATGTCCCTTTATGGATTTATTTATTTTATTTTATTTTAACTTTATTCATTGTATTTTAATGTTATTCATTTTTATGTATTTTTAAAATATTTTTTAATACAATTTTTATCTAAAATTGTGTTTATTTTATTTTAACTTTATTGATGAATCTGTCTTTCTGTTTACATCCATTTTTCAATAATTTCATTCTAACTTTTTATTTGAACTTCATTTGATTATATTTATTTTTAAAATCTCTTTGACATTCATTTTTGTATAAAATTGTGTTTATTTTTCATTTTATTCATTTGTTTTACAGCCAGGTCGTTATTTTTTTTTTTTTTTTTTTTAAACCCTTCCTAGAAGTTCTGTTTCGAGTGGTTAGTTTTACTGTTAGTTTTGTATTTAATATCCACCTTCGTAACCCAAATGTGCTTTACAAATAGTGTGACTGCGATAAAAGTGGAAAATATAATTGCATGAAGAAAAAGACTTCAAACTTAGCTGCATGTCTCTTTTTCTTCCTTAATTTCCTTCCCGTCTGTCTTTGACTCTCATCTCTCAGCATTCGTCTGACGAGGCTGTGAGCTGCAGTTCTGCAGCAAAATAAAAAAACAAAAAAAACAACTGTCAAACAAGCTGCTGACAGCGTGCTGAATCAGGGGCAGAAGCAAAGAAAACCGTGGAGATGGATTTAAGCATGCCCCACGTCATTAGCCTCAACATAATCAAATCATTTTACTCATTCAGAAGTTCTCGGGGGCTGGCCAGGATGACGAACGCCGATGAGAAGGCTTCATTGTGCCCTCAGGCTGGCCTGCCAGCGGAGCTGCCTGCTGTCACTGCTGCCAAACACGCTCACTTAACAGCTTTTAATTGTTCTTGTCTGCTTGCAGAATCTGGGGGAGAAGTGTTGGCACTGCTCTGAGGGGGCTGAAGCAGCAGGTTTAGTAATTTCATGCTTATTCATATGTATATACATGCATACATATATATATATATA
>JBAMYA010000008.1:19098132-19138138 GCA_037176975.1 Arrhamphus sclerolepis
TAGAACACTGGACCAGCTGTCCAGGTCCTGGAGGGAACATAAGAGTCTGAACAACCAGTCCATATGTGCTCTGAGGACTCAGAGAAACATTTTACTGTGTTTCTTGGGATATCATGCAGAAGGTGCACCAGGAGTATGAGGTACTGGTCCATTGTTAGGAGGTAACCAGTCCCTATACAAATAGAAAGAGAGTTTGCTGGTTGTGAGTTGGATTCATTCCAGTTGATAGTTAAACTACTTGACTGTTGTATTACAATCTGTAATTTGCTCTTTAAATTGCAACTTTAACCAACATATTGATCATCATGAAACTTGTTCTCTTGTTTCACTGCAATGAAAGACAACTTTAATTCTCATTTTAATAACTTTTAATAACTATTTTTTGGAAAATATATTTTATTAACCTTTTCTGCAATTGGTTCCTAAAATTTGAAAAAAACATTGAGATTGTTTGTTTGTTTTTAAAACAGATGGTACGGGAGGAAGAAGTCAAATCGGGATATGAGCAGATCAAGAAACACCATCCAGACGGGTACCTGTGGTTGGATCAAGCTTTCACACTCACCTCTACTCCGAAGAGAGCTGAAATTCAACCAGACGTATGTTGTTTGTAAATGATGTACATTTTTTTTTTTTTTTTAGAGGATTCAAAGTCTCTTTCAGAATTTAGCATATAATAAAAGCTGGCATTACATGTTTTTGTGTATTTTCAAAGAAAGTGTCCAGAAACTTAACCAATGAGATTTTATATAAACATACTCACTGGTCACTTTATTAGGTCCACCTTGCTAGTGAAAGGTTGGACCCCGTTTTGCCTTCAGAACTGCCATAATTATTTGCGGCATACTTTCAACAAGGTGTTGGAAACATTCCTCAGAGATTTTGGTCCATAGCGTCCCACAGTTGCTGCAGATCTGTCGACTGCACAACTATGATGTGAATCTTCCATTCCACCACATCCTAAAGATGCTCTATTGGATTGAGGTCTGGTGGATTTGGAGGCCATTGGAGTACAGTGAATTCATTGTTTAAGAAACCAGCTTATATGATCTGAGCTTTGTGACATGGTTCATTATCCTGCTGGAAGCAGCCATCAGAAGATGGTCCACTGTGGTCATAAAGGGGTGGACATAGTGAGCAACAATACTCTCCAGCATTTAAATGATGCTTAATTGGTACTAACTGGTACTGCATCCAAACAAATGTTTGTAATTAATTTCAATAAATTGCAAGTTAAAAAGGCATTGAAATTTCTCTTTTTTTTGTATAGAAAAAGTATTGAACTGTGACACTAAAGTATCAAAGCAAAACGTGAATTTTGTGCGTCGTTGCACCCCTACAGAAAAGCTGTGTTAGAAAAAATGATTTTCTGAGAATGTTTTTTTCCATTATTTAAACCAGCATCAGTCCTCATACATATTACAAAAATTGAGAATTTAAAAAAGTTTTAAATTCAAAATGCCAAATTTTGACATGGTTCAGGGGAACACTAGGAAACACTATAAATAGTTTATTTTCAACATACATCATGTAAACTGGAGTAATTATGATTTGATTATTGCAGCCTGACGTGAAACATTAGCAACAACATTTATTTATGTGCATTTTTAACTTTTGCTCATACAAGCAAAAGTAACCCTTCCACACATTTTTGTGTCCATAGAAATCCATTCAAATCACTATTTCTTTGTTCCTGCTCTAAAAGTATAAAAAAGTATATAACGTGCCTTCATTTGAGGCCTTGGACTTTAAGTTCATGTTCTGAGGGATTTACTTCCTGATGATGTCATTGTTATCACATATGACATGTGGAGAAAGTACATTGATATCTCTTTTTTGCTCAAATAGATATACAGATGTCGCATCAGCAATGAATGAAGGTTCTTTCAGAACATGTTTTATTACTGAAGTAAAATAAACATATTTTAGATCTGGCAATATTGTAGCGGCTTCACAGAAGTATGAATGAGCTTCTAACCTTCTCTGCTTTTCATCTCGGGCAATTTGACTTATCTAACGACTATTTTTTCTTTTTTTTAATACAGAAAATAACTCTCAGGTATGAAGGAGACGAACCAAACCTCTATGAAGTGTTCATAAAGACACCAGACGAAGACTTCAGCCTTGAACTCCTGAAAGCTTTGTCACTCAAAGATGGACCAGTCTGGAGATGTAAACTTCGAAACGGTCAGTTTTTTGCACAATTATCTGAAATAAGACACATTTTAATGCCACAGAAATCAATGATAAAGAATAGAAAAATGATCTGATTGCAGCAGATTGATTTGGAGGTTAACAATCACATTATAGAAAAGCTGGGAAAACACCAGTTTACCCAATTCTATGAGTATACACAAAACTGGTGGAGATGGGGACTTGAAAGTCCAAATTTGTTTAAATCCATCTATACCATCCATCTGTCTATACCCGTTATGTCGTGTTCAGGGTCACGGGGGTCTGCTGGAGCCTATCCCAGCTCACTGTGGGCGAAAGGCAGGGGTCCACCCTGGACAGGTCTCCAGTCTATCGCAGGGCCACATGTAAACAGACAACCATTCACTCTCTCACTCACACCTAGGGACAATTTAGGAACTCCAATTAACCTATGGAGCATGTCTTTGGACTGTGGGAGGAAGCTGGAGTACCTGGAGAGAACCCACGCAAGCACAGGGAGAACATGCAAACTCCACACAGAAAGGCCCCTGTGGAGGCTGGAACCAGGAACCTTGTTGCTGTGAGGCAACAGTGCTGACCACCATGCTGCCCAAATTTGTTCAAATATTCCAGCCATTTCCACCATTTCTTCAAGATGAGCCAGTTCTGTTCCTTAGCTGAATGCAACACATAAAACCAAATGATCCAACTTTCACACTGATATTTGTTATTTGTTTTTGTTTTTTTTCCAGATGACTATCCAAAATCTGGTCCTCTGAAAGGTAAGACACATATGTAAAATATAATAAATTACAATAATAATGAAATTTCAGGGGTGAAATAACCTTACTTGTTTTTTAACTTGTTTGACTGCAACTGAACCAGTGAGTGATCACTTATCATAGATATTACAGCCTTAAAAGCTGCCATTTTTGCAGGCTAGTCGCTGGTTAGCCGCAGACTATTTATCAAAATTGACATTTTGTTTATATTGTCTGTTACCAGATAAATTAGTGAATAATAGTATTTAATGGTCTGGCTTATCAACAAGGCCAACAGATGGTTAAAACTAATATGTCTCCATGGTAACCACATTACTACTCGCCTATCATGGTTTGATATAAAAATAGAGCACAACTGTGTGTGAGAATGGCAGTTAGCATAGACGGCATTTTTAGGTGGAACGAATCATCGTAATTCAAAAAAAGAAAGCCAAAGCACACCAGAGGACCTTTACGAGTACACTGATAAATTGTTTATGTGGCCGTTGTCAACCATTTGCGAAATAAGGCAGTTTTCTAAAAAACAAAACTTTATTCTGAGGAAATGATTTATATGTCAATAAAATGTAAATCAGTGGGACTGAGAAGGGATTTTGTCTGAGCTCTGCACTGATTTGACAGAAAAAGCACATAGAAACAACAATCACTTTATCTAAAAAAGAGGCTTTGATGTATGTTGAGTAAAAGATGACATTAAAGATGAAACATTTGAGCCAGAAACGTTTTTATTCTAAACATCATTGATGACATCACCAGAGTGGGAGTAGAGGCTGGGAAATTTCTGAAACATCATAAAACTTAAATCGCTATTTCTCAAAATATGGCTTCAGTATTTATTTAGTCCAGTGTCTCGTGACCTGATTAAACTTTGAATGATGTCTCTGTAATTAAATATGGCCGACTTTTAGAGCTCCAGAGAGGGCTGATGAATTTTTGTTGCGATTTTCAAAAAGATTTTCTGCAGGTCATGAAAACCATAAAAAAAATTATAATAACAAACAGTAGAATAAATATTGGGAATAGTGGTAAGTAATTTGCATTGGCTTCTTTAATAAGTAAGTAATGTAAGTAACAGTAATATAATGATTATTTGATAATGATAATTGATTATTATCATCAGACTAAATGAATTTGGCTCAGAAGGAGTCCAGAATTAATGTGATGAGTATCAGAATGAATCTATTCATTGATGCCTTGCTGGGGACGCCAGACTGGTCGCCACATCTCTTGACAACTGTTCTCACTCGTGTGGTTTTTATTAAGTCTGTTATTTAGCCTTTTTCCATCACTGCCTTCAATATGACAGAGGTCCCTGCCTGTCAGTGAGCCAGTAGTTTAATTCTTGAGCCTCAAGACAATCCTGTCTTAGACGTCTGCAGACAGTTCCTTTGACTTCATGTTTGGTTTGAGCTCTGACGTCACCGTCAACTGTGGGACCTTATATAGACAGGTGTCTTTCCAAGTCATGATTAATGAACTGAATTTACCACAGGTGGACTCCAATTAAACTATAGAAACATCTCAATGATCAGAGTTTCATGGCAAAGGCTGGTTCATGTGCATCTGGAATCGTTGTTGCCAGGCTACTGTGCTGTGTAGATGCAATGATGTTTACGTTATTTTATTTATTTATTTTTGTTTTTCCTTTGAAATAGACCATCATTTCTCAGAATAACTTCATGATTGAAATGCTTTGCCACATCACACACGCAGGTCCACCGAACAAAACTCATCTGTCCTTAGAACTCGCTATAAGACAAGAGGAGGTCATGCATTTTAATCCACCGTCCCTCGTTTGTGGAATGTTCTTCCTCTTTCTAAGCGCCTGACCAACCGTGCCGACTCTTTAAAAAAAACTGAAGACCCTTTTATTTAGACAAGCTTTTAGTTGACCGAACAACCTTGACGTTGCCATTTTTAACGTGGGTTTATTGCGCTGTTTTATTTCTTTTTTATGTGTTTTAATCCCTGTTTGTTTTAAACTTCTTATGTCATCCTGCTCCACATTTTATTTTAAAGCTCTTTGTGATTTCTATCTGTGATAAGTGCTCTAGAAATAAAGTTGATTGAGTGATTGACGTTACATGAATCAATTTTGTCCTGTATTGTTAAATGTTACAATGTTAGTCTGGCTCTAATTCAGGTTCATTGTTTGCTGTCAGAGTCAAATGCAGTGATTTATTTTAGTGACAGAGAAGAAACATAATGTACATTTAAATGCTGTTCATTTCCTGTCTGGAGTGGTGCGGGTGCGGTTGTCCTCTGGGACCGCAGCTGGGACTGCAGCAGAGGCTGCTGGGAGACAACACAATTACAACACAAATAAATGTTGGCGTGTGCACCCCTGAGTGTGTATATCAGATTGTAGTTGTGTTCTGTTTTCATGAATCTGACACTGTTTCATATTTTTGCAGCTGAAGTGACAGCTGGAGTCTCCTCCAACCCTGGTTCCACTGCCAGTGAGTTATTTTTCCATTTGAGTTTAAACAGAGAGCAGTCCAGCTGATGAACTGTCGTCAGATTTAATTAGAGATCAATGTCATCAAAGGTTTGACAGTCTGCAAGCACCAAAAACTAAATCCGTCTCTGAAATTGGGATGATAGTGGTCATCTTTGAACGTCTATTTGTCCATCTTCTATGTCCCGCCTCCTCTGCTGTTGATTGACATGGCACTGATTTGACATTCATTTCACAATTACAACTACAAAAAGGAAAAGTTCAACTTAGAGCAATGATTTTAAAATGGAGATGGATTTAAAACAGATAATGAGAAAAGTGTAACTGAGAAAGACGACTGTAGTTTTGGTTCCAGATTCTGGGTTTTGTTTCACAGTATATTAGACTCTAAACCGACAGAATGATTTAGAATCAATGATTTTAAGATGAAAATCTTATGTGGCTTTGCTTTGATGACTTTCACATTGACAGCAGTAGATAAGTTAAACGTGTAATGGGACAATAATTTGTCTCCTTTGTCTTTGTTCTGAGGTATGCCCCCTAAAACTCTAAAAAGGATCTTGAAAGACTCCCTGAAGGATCTTTCTGAAGAGAACTTTAAGGAGTTTGTCGACGCGCTCTTGGACCGCAGTGAAGAGCCGTGCGTGAAGCGCGCCATGGTGGAGGGTAGAGACCGCCGGGACGTTGCAGATGTGATGATGAACACAACCAAATCTAGCTGAAGACAACGTGTTTTACATGTGGTGGTAAATGGGGAAAACATAAATTTGTTGAAGTTTAAATGGTTGGTGGTGTTAGCCCTGAGAATCAGAAAATGACTTGATTTTGATTAAAAAAAACAAAAAAACAACACAAAACAAAACAAAACATGGAGTTGTTTTGTTTGTTTTTTTTGTTTGTTTGTTTTGTTTTTTAAAAACCAGCTTCTTACAAATACTCTTTAAGAACACTGTTGAGAACAGACTTCTGACATTTTGCTGTGCTGCAACAGAGATCCTAGATGACGTATTTAGAAAACTCCAGGCAGGGACCAATCACTGAATCGGATTTCTTATTTAAGAATATTCTGAGAGAAATGTCAAAATAAAATTATGATCATCTTAAAATAAGTTCACATTCAACGTGATAAAGAATACAGCTGTTTTCCTTTTCTATTTTTTGAATGTTTGAAATAGTCCATTTCCTCTTTGTTCTGACCATTTCTTGATAACTGCTTTTGCTTCCGTTGGATGGTGCTGGGTGTTGTTGGAAAGTTGATGAAACAGGTAACGATGTGTGGAGCCGTAAGTGCCATAATGGTTTCTGTCGTGTCTGTAACAACTTCTGAAAATAATAAAGGCAGAGACGGAGCTTCCACTTAGAACCAGGTTTACTGCAGAACGGCGGGTTACAAAGATGAGCTTCCACATACATCGCTGAGGAAATGTGACTATGAAGTACACTGTGATGCACAAGGTGATATAACTACTTGGATTAATGGGCCATACACTACTGTTTCCATGACAACTTGGCAAATTGTTGGTTGGGATGGTCCCAAGTCATCAGCATTACACTGCTGCATATGTCCTCTTTAATTTGGCTGAGATGGCATTGCTGCGTAAAGTTGATGGTGAGATGATGTCCCTCACCACGTCTGTGAAAAAGATAATAAGTGCTCTGTCCATTTCATGTTGTTTGACTAACTGAAAGTCCTCAAACATTTCCATCCTGAATGACATGTGTGCACCTCTGTCTTCTCAGTGCCATCACAGGCCTCTAGTGGCAACTGTTAACCAGCTGAGAAACCTCTGGGGCTGTCTGAAATATCTGGGAGAGTAAGAGTGATTCTTAGCCTTAAGAAATTTGATAACTTGCACTTATACTTCAGTCTGAAAGTAGGAGTAAATTTCTGGAATTCTCAACACTTAAAAGACACTTTGAGAAGCTGCGTAAATGTGGGCCCAGACTTTTATGAGTAATTATCTACATTGTATTTGTTCTTGTAATTTTTATGATCCATGTAGATTTCAGATTCCACCAGAAATGTTTAACTGCATATTTTCTTATATTCAAGCAGCTGTTGTGAATCATTTTACTGAAGCAATTAAAAAAAAAAAATCAATTTTATATTTGTATTTTTATTAAAATTTTACTATTGTCCTTTATTTAAAGTGTTTTGTAATTTTAACTTGACAATAAAAATCATTTTGAGTAAATTTTCAGTGAATGTTTATTTATTTCCCCATGGAGCGAAAACAAAAATAGGCTTCTAAAGTCTTCTTTTTTTTATCTTAACTTTTATGTAAGATGAATTTCCTATATTCATCTACCAACAAATAAGGGTTTTTACTTGTTTTCACATTTAGCTCATCATAAGAGAATTGAGAACCGTTTCCACTTGAAAAACCTCTCCACAACATTTGCAGTTCTTGACTGCTCATGCACTGTTTCTTGCCTCCAAGTCTTGGCCATCTTCTCTTGAACACTTTGCCTGTTATTTCTAGTCTGATGTTCAGACCAAAGAGAAACTCTTTCCCGTTCAGGGCTTTATGGCATCTCATCGCTTGGTAAGAGTGGAAAATAGTTCACCTCTGCTCTTCTAGGCCTCTTCAAATTCTTTGCAGGGTAAGAGTCCTCTCGAGATTTGGATTTAAAAGACTTGAAGGAGAGCTCAGCTGATGTACCATGTCTCTTAAGCAGACTGTGGTAGTTTGACATCTTAACCCAAAGGGCCCTTTTTGAGTTAAGCTGGGGTATTTTCTAATCAATGTATCTGCAGCATCGTTGCATTCAGAACCTGTTGGATAGGTCTTGTAGCTGTAGATTGCCTCAACTAGCTTTTCTAAAATGTCTGAAAGCATTTTGGTGCCAACTGCAAGTGTCATGTGAACAGAGTGGGACTGGGAAGGCCTTTGGCCACTGCTCTTTTCTTAAAGAGTCAATGTAACTGGGCAGAGCAGTGTCACTTGGCAATGCAGACAGGAACCTGGAGCAGTCTTTGTTGCCTATGCCCAGATAAAGAGTGCTACTCATTGGGGTATCAACTGAGTACAGGACAACAGTTGTTTCTTCAGGGTCCAGCTGGATCACTTTTAGAACAGTGAGGTCCTTAATCACAGATGTTGAGGTCACGTTAACAAACATCTTTGTATTGTAACCATGTAGGGCCTCCTCGTCCACAGGCATCCTTCACATTTTCAATGAGGCCTTCCACAGTATTGGGAATGTGCAGCTACATTATCATACAATCTTCTTCGCTGAAGATGACAGGCGAGTACACAGGTGCTATTTCCGCCATGGTGTCCTGAGAGAAATTAGAAAAATGATGGCAGTAGATGGACGGAGTATCAACAGAAAAGCAGAATGAGAAAGAAGAAAATATGGAGAGAAATACCATAACATCTTTCGACTTTTAGACAATCAGTGCAAAGTAAAACCTATTCAAAGGACTACTGTAATTTAACTATAAGCCACTACTTTTTTCACATGCTTTGGACACTGCGGCTTAAACAAGGATGTGCCTAATTTATGGATTTTTACTAAGTAGCTTCACGCCGTGAAAAAAATTTAGCCTCGTCACATCAGACCAATGATATTACTGAATAGATCACAGTAGACCAATGAAACTGTTACAATGAACTCAAACGCACTCACACTAAATTCTTTAGATAAGTCATTTTGTGCTCCACGCACGAAAGTGACATTGACAGTTTGAATTTTCTGCCTGAGCCTGGCCCAATACCTGATCTGAACTAGACCAGTACCTGGCTGGCCCACTCAGGGGCCAGGGCAGCAGATGATGGTGGTGAATGCTGGAGGCCAATGATGGCGATGAATGATGGAGTGAATGATGGTGATGGATGATGGAGGTGGATGATGAAGGTCAATGACGATGATGGTGATGGATGATGGAGTGAATGATGGTGATGGATGATGCAGTGGATGATGAAGATTGATGACGATGATGGTGATAGATGATGGAGGTGGATGATCACAATGGATGATGCAGCAGATGATGGAAGTGGATGATGGCGATGATGGTGATGGATGATGGAGGTGGATGAAGGCGATAGAGGCGGGTTATGGAGGTGAGTAATGGAGTATGAAAACTGGAGAAAATGTAATTCACACTAATAGTACATCACCTTACTGAAGTAGCAATTATTAATTCTTAATCCACTGTTTATATGGGCACTAAATCAAACAATCCATACAGTACATGAAGTGGTTAACTGCACCAGCTTTATACTGAATAGCAGAGTTTTGACATGAGCAGAGTTGTCTAATTGTCCTAAAACAACCACAGAAGAAAAACTTGGTTTGGTCTCCACGGGTATTAATGCTTGTAACCTCAACCCTGCACTGCTCAATCAAGTTCTGTGACATCACAGTTGGCAAAATGAAAAACAAATACAAAAAAATGTCTATGCAAATGACAAAATGCCTATCAACATAACCACTTTAGACTTTGAATTTGTGCAAACCAGATTTTAGTATACTTACATTTAAAAGTGTACTCCATTGATCCGTTTCCCGCTTCGTCCGTCGTCTGGTTTGCTTCCTTGGTTTGGTGCAGTTAAAAATGCCCATGATGTTGATCGATTAGTGTTTAGATTTAGGAAACCTCCCTGCCATCGCAGATGCTGGTTCTGCTGAGCTTAGAGCACTCAGGGCCGCCATCATTCAGAACAGGATGGTTCTGAGTTTTAGCTTCAGAGTGCTGTATTTTCATCCCTGATTTATCCTCCAATCTAACTTCTGTCCATGATCACTTGCAGAGTCTCTTCACAGACATGAGAATGTGTGATTCTGTGGTGTCCTCAGGTTCTGATCTTTGGGCCTGGTTTACTTCTGGTACGTGGTATCATATGTTCCTAAGATTTATGATGCTAGTTCTGATTGTTTACTCTTTATTCTGAGTTTTTGTTTCATGCATTGTTCCCTGCATCTGAGCCATTGGTCAGATGATTAACTCCAAAATTCCTACATTTTATTCTAATGTGCATGTCCAACAGTGGAGCCCCGACTGATCAACATCTGTGGTTCTGAGTTCAGCTTTGGCAGCTTCTCTGAGGAAACTGTGGCGTTTCCTCGGGACCCCTGGATGTGGTGGACTGCTTGAATATTTGGGCACATGATTTCAGCGTGTAGATTCTAGGATTTACACAGATTTTGATGTTTTTGCAAACTCACTTGATCAAAAATATAATTTAGGTTAATTTGTGTGGGGTAGATGAATGACATGGATCTTTGATGATTATTGAAGTTTCAACAGTGTTGAATGATACTTTCCTTCCACAGGTGATCTCTGTTTTTGTTACTGATGATGTTTTGGATGTCAGAGACCTTGGGTGCCACAGATTTTATTGTTATAATTTTCCTCAGCATTTTAATTATTATGTTGTGATCAATATTATCATATATGATCAAAAAGGAGGCGTGTGGAAGAATATTTACTAAATTACATACACACACACACTCAGTCAGCTGTAAGTCAGACTGACCTAACCTATGGACATAAGTCTTTCAGGCTTTGGTCCATCTTATCCATCATAGGTCAATAGTCTAGTTATGCATGTAATCAGGAGACAGGATGGACCTTCTTGGCAGGACCCAAGGTCTTCTGATGCGTCTTGAGACTCAGCAGAGACACGTATGCTTTCCACAGATAACAGAGCCGATTGTTTAGCATTCCTCATCCTGTAAACTCTAAACAACATAAAAGATCCTGTTCTGAGGTATCTCCTCAGAGCTCCACTGTTGTCCTGTACAGCTGTGTTGACTGTTCTCCTGTTTGTGCACAAATTGTTCATTAAACCTTTTTATAATAAGTTCATCTCTCTGGTGCTTTTTGGTAAGATGAAATTTTGCCACAACAGCTGCGAAGGATACACCGGACCCGTCCTTCAAATCGAGGACAAAGGAGGACGCATGTGTGGGGGACATTTGAAGGAGCCTTCGAATTAGTCGCTGTGATGTAATCGGCCTTCAAATGCGGCCACTGGATTGGGACACAGCTTACAAAAGACTCCTGGAATCATTCCTTCAGGGGGGGGCAGCATTGGGAAGAGGTTTTGTACAGCTGCCCCCCCAGCTGGTTTGCTGTTGTACCATGAAGACTGGTTTGGGGCAGCTTTTGATCATTCTTTTGTATATCTGACCCCTTTTACTGCAGTTTGGTTTTGAATCAGACTCTGGGAGTTTAAACTAGAAGTTTGTCTTTGGGGGAGTTTGTTATCCTTTTAATGTTCCTTCCCTTTTTGGTTGTTTCTGAACCTGGATAAGACTTCTTTGGTTATTTAATTGTTGAGCCTGTACTTGACCCTCTTTGGTAGAAGTTATGTTAATCCAAGTTTGTTTGACCATTAATTGTTTTCTCTGACTTGTTTGTGGGGCCTTGTCTTTGAAATAAACCCTTTAGAAATCCACTTTTTCCCCTCTAGACACATTTTATGTTGCCACTCCCTGAACCCCTAGACCTGGGTTTGTAACATTAGGTCTTGTGGTTTTACTTTGGGACTGTCTAAGGTGGTCTTAGTGTCAAAAAATGAGGAAAATTGATCTAGTTTGGGTTTTTCACAAATCAGAAAAAAGGCTGCACAAATGAGAAACAGCATTTATTATATTCCTTATGATCTAAAACAATTTTGTCCAAGTTTGAGCAGCTTATGTGTTGTGGTCTTTGATCTGGACCTGTTACAAAACGGTCTCATTGATGTAAAATGCGGTGGAATAGTTGTTTGAGTGAATGTATAATTTGTTGTGTGATGATATGATTTTGTTATCAATCTAAGAAAATTGAAGGACATGCAAATTACAGAATGTCGATAATTTAGGCAATTGGAATTACAAAAAAATCAAATAAAAAACAGCAATGTTTTACTTCAGTGCAGTTAAAAGAAAGAGCAATAACAATAAGAACATAAACTTATACATTTCCATGTATCCATTTACAAAATAAAGTCCAGTAAGGTCCAGTTCAACGTCCAGATTTAAGGGAGTCTCTGTATACAGAAGGAAAAGAGAACTTTGGTCCAAGGTGATCTAGGAAAGGTTTCCAGGTTTTTAGAAATGGTCCATTTTATTATGCTGAAGGTTTGTGAGGTAGACAAGAAGCTTTTCCTGTAAAATATTATACCATGCCTTTATCGTAGGTTTTTTCGTCACTTATCCATTATAACAGTATAAGTTTCCTCGCTGCAAAAGTCAGAATATTGTACAGTCTTTTGTTAGTAAATTGTTGGTACAATCGTAAACTGTGGGCTTCTTCCTGGAGGTTGGAACTCCAGAGCTGGGACAGGGTCTGGAAGGGGAAACAGGAGACTAAATCTACACATAGATGGATGTTCACATCAATATCTGTGCTGTTCCCTGTTTTGGACAAAGACACAATTTTACTGCAGTTTATATATTCAAATCAAACTACTAGATTTGAGTTTCAGCACATTTAGTAAGAAGCCTGATGCACACCTCAAAATATAGTCTTCAGGTGCAAAATGCATGAAAAAAAAGGATATCTCTGATGAGGACCTGCACACTGTAGGACTTGTAAAAAGACATCCCTCCTCCTGGACACACCCTCCTCATAGAGCATTTACATTAGACTGTTTATATTGTATTTATTTACTCCCACCTGCAGTGCATTGTATTGTACATACACCACCCATAGTGTATTCACACCTGCACATATTCCACTGTATTTGTATTCATATTTGTAAATATTACCATCTTAACCACTTCACTGCATTCTCCTTACATAGATATCCCCCCATACATGCAAATACTCAGCACTTTACTGCTCTCTTTTCCGCACTTCTGGTTAGATGCTGAACTGCAATTTGATTTATTTATTTATTTACAAAACAAAACATCATTTTATATCATCATTCATTTTTTGTTTTTAGTGTTCATTTCGTAAAAATGGAATCCTCAGAAGCATTAAGTTTATGGAAAGGGACCCAGAGCTAAAATACACATTACCATACAAATATGTACAAATTCAAAATTGCAAAAGAAAACAAAATTAGGAAAACAGCCCACCCAGTACCCATTTACAATCACCTACCAACAGGATTACATTTACTGAAAAGGAAGCTTTGATTTCACCCATTCTCTGCATCATATTCCTCTTGAAGATTTGCAAGAATAACACGATGTGTTCGAGGGCCAGACCAACATGCGACCAGTGTAAATTTTCAGCCATATGGGGTTGTACGAGGCATAACGTAGCAATAAAGTTTGCTTAAAAAGCTTTTTCAATAAGTTAAAAGAATGTGTTTATGTCTGCAAGAAGGAGCGGTCACTGGAATGAGCTGGCAGAGTCTAGAATTTAATTTATATACCACCTTATGGTGGCATTGTGAAATCTATTGCACTCAGTACTTGACAATAATGTTAATTTAATCTAAATGTCCTCTACTCATATATTTAAAAGTCGTGTTATTATAAATAAAAAAGATGCATTATATTAAAAGATTTTGGTACAATAAAAGTGTTTTATTCTAGGGTCTGTGATTTGACTTCCAACGAAGCGCGCTCCCGCGGAGCCGGGTGCGCGCTCATCTATACATAACAGCTTCTGTCTGAAGGGGACGGAAGAGCCGTTTCAGCCAGTTCTGCCGACGCTTCTGCCTTTTACAGGTTTGTCAACATCAGTCCTCCTCATAAAGGAGAAATATACCGTGAAAAGTGCGCGTGCTGCGCTGATTTGATCGATTTTAAGGACAGTTTGCCCCTTAAAGAGTTAGCTTAGCATCGTGGATGTCCTGTTAAACTTTTGAGGTTTTTCTTGTAAACCCAGGCAGTTCTGGTGCCGGATGCTGTTCACACTGAAGTCGTCCACTTCTCTAACAGCTCTACAACTAAAAGCAATCTTTGGTTTTTCCCGTTATTTCCAGTCCTGCATTCTGCTGTAGTTTGGGGTCCGACTTTTATTTGGATGAACGCTGACGTCACTGCATGACGTTACGCCTCTCAGCTGCTCATGGGAGTTGTATGCCTTTATTTATTTTGTTTATTTATTTTTTTTGTATACTAATGTATACTAATGTTCTTCGTTTATCCAATAGTTGGGAAATTTCTGGGCTATTTCTGGGTTAACTGGGTTGTCCATGACGGATGAGAGTTTGTTCAGACGGAGGTAAAAGTTTTCCTATAGAAACTCAAACTCTGACCACGGGCTCTTGGGGATCGAATCATGTTAAAGTTTTTTGATGTCTCCTTGTCAAACAAGTTCTTAGGGGACCGTAAAAGTATCTTAGTAAATCACATGATTTCTGTTTTTTCATTGAATCCCTAAGTAGAATCTATGAATATCTTCTCAATTTTACCAAATCCATGAGCATGAAACATTCAGTAAATACTTCTATTTCAGGGGTGTCCAGACTCCAGTCCTCCAGGTCCACTGTCCTGTATGTCTTAGATGTTTTCCTTCCACATCATCCAGACTGGTGCAGATCTGGATGATGTGCTGATGGTGATCCATTCATTAGAATGAGGGGACTGGTTTGGGCACCCCTGTTACTGGTCAGTCTCTCAAGGGTGTGTTATTGTTTCCACCAGTCAGAAGTCTTATTTCATTATTTATCCATGTGCTGGCTTCAAATGAAGAGAGAAGAAACAGAAGTAACTGCACTACTCACAAAACGTTAGAGCTATTCAGCTTTCAGTTAAATCTACGGATTCATGTTACGGTAATAATAATCATGGAAGCAGGGCAGATTTAGTCTCTAATGGATTTGTGAACTGCCCGTCGATTCTATTGGCAGAGAAGGTTCCTTCCAGGTGTCAATCATCCAGATCCATCCATCCAGACTCCTGAGATATGGCTTTGCATGATCACCTCCCACTATTCGTGGGGCCACGTAGCTCAGGAAACTGATACAAACAAACCCAAAATGGGTCAGATTTTAAATAAATTCATACATTTTGTTGCATGTATCAAATAAAAATAAATGTATCGTTTGGTACCTAGAAAAGCATTAATGACGGAGGTGTGACTACATGAACACAAACGGCCAATCTGGAAAGTCCCCATCAACATCCCTCTTCCTAAACTTTAAACGCAGGAAGGTTTTAGCTGCATGGATCTGAGGTGATCTGTGCTCTAAAAGTGGACGTTGCTGTGATCCATCTTCATTTATTCCAGCCTGATAATATCTGCTCTTACTTTTACACTTCTGCTGCAGATTCTCTGGTGTTGTCAGATATATTTTGAAGCAGCCCACATTTACACACTTTGAATAAAGTTTGTCATTTTTGAGCAGGAATCTTAAGAACGGCCTCATTTAAGGGGTTCTGTTTTCATAAAGGTTTCTTTAGAGTCAATCATTTTCCGTTGAGCTTCTGAAGTGTTTTTTATTTTTATGTTCAGAGTTTAGTTTAGTGCATCTGCGTCTCCTGACGTAAAGGAACTTGTGTTTCTCAGGTCGCAGGATCATAACTGGGATGAGTTGCGCGTTCCACTTGCTGGTTTCCCGCGGCGACTTCCACCATGGGCGTTCTCTGCTGGTCCGATCTGGACGGCCGCTGTCGGCGAGGTCGCTCTGCTCGGCTCCACGCATCAGCCGCAGCCTGCAGGAGAGCTACAGACTCCTGCAACTGCCGGACGAGGCCCGCAGCAGCCCTGCGCAGGTGAAGGAGGCGTACCTGCGTCTCGCCAAGCGGTACCATCCAGACTCTGGAGCGGCGACGGCAGATCCGGCGCTGTTTGCACGCCTAGAAGAGGCCTACCGCGCCGTGCTCGCCCACCAGAGCCGGATCAGACAAACGGGTGGCGGGAAAGAAGAGGAGGACGAGGAGAATTCCAGAGGGACCGCTGTGCAGCACAGACACTACCTCAGCTACGAGGGCGTGGGCTCGGGCACGCCCAGCCAACGGGAGCGTCAGTACCGGCAGATCCGAGTGGACCGAGCAGCCGAGCAGGTTCTGAACTACCGGCAGAGGGAGCACGAGAGGGCGGCGGCGGCAGACGGGGCGCTGGTGGAGCGCGACATGCGTCAGCGCAGCCAGAAGATCAAGATCACGCAGGCAGTGGAGCGGCTGGTGGAGGACCTGATCCAGGAGTCCATGGCCCGGGGAGACTTCAGGAACCTGAGTGGAGCAGGAAAACCCCTCAACAAATTCGAGCACAACCCGTACGCCGATCCCATGACCCACAACCTCAACCGCATCCTCATCGACAACGGCTACCAGCCCCCCTGGGTCATCACGCAGCGCGACATCAGAGAGGCCGCCGCCCAGATGCGACACCGGCTGCTGGAGGGGAGGGCCCGGCTCGGCGAGCAGATGACCCCCGCCGAGCAGAGCGAGTGGGAGGGGCTGTGCACGTCTGTGCAGGAGGACCTTTTGAAGCTCAACAAGATGGTGGACAACTACAACCTCGTCGCTCCCATGCTCAACATGCAGATGGTCCACTTCAGTTTGTCCCGAGAGATCGAGCGGGCGGTGAGAGGAGCTGATGAGCGCCGAGCGGATCAGCGGAGAGAAAGGGAGAAGGAGCGCGAGAGGAGGAAGGAGGAGAAGAAACGAGCCTACGCTGCAACGAAGACGCAGACCAGGAAGCGAGGACTCGTGTCGTGGGTGCAGAGTTTGCTCAGGTATTAGAAGCTCAGCCTGGCCCAGGCGTGCAGTTCTTCCTGGCACCGGTTTGCCTTTAGAGCCTTCTAACGTCCACATTAGTGGTTTGAATAAAAACCGACTCACATCCAGACTCGTCTGTAGCACTGACGTAGGATTTTCTATGTCTCTCGTCCCTCGTTTGATCATTCTCGTCCTCTCCTCCACCACTCCTCTCTGGCCTCGTAGTTTCCTGGTCTCATCATGTCCTCTGCAGCTGAAGCAGCTCATTTCATTGTTGATGTGTAACAATGTGCCAATGTGTGTTATTTTGGTCCTTTATTGCCAGCAGGAGGGACAGACGGGCCCAACATCTGGATGACGGTTTCTAAAAGGGATCCAGTATTCTTTTTCAGTTCAGTTCAGCTGTATTTATACAACATCAGCATCTCTAGACGCTGGTCACAGTGAAGAGGTTGTCATCATGAGACGTGGCTAAAGGGCGCCCTCTTCTGTCTCAGTATGACTGGTGCAGGCTACAGCTTTCTGTAATAAAACCATATTTTCAGAAATACTAAGTGTCTGTGTAGGCGGGTTCCTGTCAGGGACCAGTTGTAGATGGTAAGTAAAATAAAAAAAGACAGTAATTCATTAATGTCACTAGCTCATGTCACGTACTGTTTTAACGTTGTGCAGCCCGAGGTTATTAGAGAATACATCAAATTGTCGTTTTTACATGAACTTTTATTCATAGTTTATATATTTATTTGATCATCTTTTTCTGTTTTCATCTGCAGTCGCAGCCACATTAAAAGCAGTCTGCCACCAACGCATATAAGTCATCACAAAAATCTTTAACGATCACAAAGCGTTTTTTTTCTTCTTGAGATTCAAAAAGGGCAGTGGATAATTAGTTCTGTTGGAACTGGGTGTAACAGGCCATCAAAGGTCAGACGTCCTCGGTTATCCTGCTCAAATGAAACATACATCAGCATTATTCTGGGAAGAGAAAACAAAGACGTGTCACTGTTGAGCGCTGTCGACATGTTTAAATAACTGCACTGGAAACATGGCATGGACGTCCAGACAAGAGCACTTCTGTTTATTCTATTTAATCAGTGTGGAAGACTTGTTCACACGCTTATTTGCACACAGTCTGATTTAAAATGCAACCATGATTTTATGTTTTTTTTCCTTTGATGTCCCCCTGTGGGTGCTGTTGTGTACCACTGAGAGTTTGTTTGTTTGGTTTGTTTTGGGGGTCACATTGAGGAAAAACAGTCAATAACTTTGAAAATAAACTTGTAATGTTGCAAGAAAAGAGCACATCATGCTACTATGAGAACTGAATGGTAATTTGACTAGAAAGAGTTGTACAATTACTAATAAAGTCCTAATTTGTGTCAGGAATCAGGGATATGAGGTCTGGGATCAGCAGAGAACCAGTATTTATAAAATTCTGATGATTTCCCCTCCAGCTGGCTCTAAAACTCCTGCAGGACTGATCTGTGACGTGGGAGGAAGTGGAGGATGTTGTTTCTGTGAAATGACAGCTTTTGGTTGCTATGTGACATTAAAAGTTTAAAGTCATTTTAAAAATCAGTTGTCTTGAGTGAGTTTATATGTTTGAAAGTCTCAATCTAGTCCAGGAGCTGCTGCAGGGTTGCAGATGACGACGGGCTCCTTTCTGTGGGCTCCAGAGCCCCCGGCCTCTCTGTTCAGGGCCACGGCCACGGCCCGGGACGGGGCCACCACCGCCCCCCAGTCGTGGGCGATGTACTGGTGGTACGGGTCCTGGGAGCTCTCCAGCTTCTTGGAGCGGATGTAGCTGAGCATGATGCCGAACGTGAAGAAGCTGAACATTCCCACCACCAGGAGGATGTACAGGATTCCCTGGGACTGAGCTCGGGCCTCAGCTGCCGCTGCCTGCTGCACGGCCTGCTGGGTAGTGTAGTTCTGAAGTGGCGACACGACCCAGGTGTTGTTGAGGCAGCGCTGCAGGAAAGCCAGCAGGAGCGACTGCAGCTCGGTGCTGTTGATGGAGGACATGGCTGACCTCTGCTGGACACTCTGAGAACTGCAAGCAGAAAGTTGAATTCATTCTCCAAGTCTGTCAAAACTGAAACATGAACCCAGATACCACTCTCTACTACTTGAAAAAAATAAAATACACAAAGATGTATGTATATATATATATATATATATATATATATATATATATACATATTATTTTTTCTCAAGTAGTAGAGGATCAAAATCTAGAATCACTCTATTGTGAGGAAAATACTTCAGGAATAATATTCGGGCTAAATAATTGGGAGTAAATCTGGTTTATCTGCTAAAATAATTACTTACACCTTGAATTGAGCAAAAAGAAAAAAAAGCCCCAATTTTCTCTGAGTTTTAGCAAATACAGTTCTGATTATAAAACTCATTCCAAGAAAAAGATGTTGTGTAGAATGTAAATAAAAACCAAATTCAATGACTTTCAGACATTTTGTTTTATAACCTAAAAAAACATATCAGGTGATGAAACTGATGCATTTGAACATTTCATGGAAACAATAAAAGTGAACTTCTTGTGACTTCAGTTCACCTGTCAGGTCTGACTGCAACTGGGAGGGCCTGTCTGCTGAGAATTGGTCCCATTATGAGTGCTTTTAGATGGGAAGGACTTAGCAGCCCCCCCTGCTGGTGGAGAAGAGTAATGATACGTTCCTTCATGTCAGTCCCAAAAGTCCAACGCTGTTGTTTGCTATATTTAACGAGTTGTCAAAGTCTTCTCGTGGCTTTTTTCTTTTCTTTTTCTTTTTTGGTAATAGAGTGACCAGCGACAAATCTAGCAACATTTATTGGTGTTTCTGGAGGCTTTGACGTGGAAGCTTCTTACCATTGCGTTTCTCAGGCAGCCCAGTCTTCCCAGCTGCAGCCAGTCAGATGTTCTCCACATCCAGACTGGGCTGCTGTTCGGGTTGATGAAAAGTCCTCGAATGTTGAAAAAGGAAGCCATTATTGCACTTTAAGTTCGCACTAACCCATGACGGATAAATATAGATGAAAAATAAACTACTTGTGTTCACATTTTTCTATTCCTTTTTTAAAGTTTCAGCCACATTTCATTTTAAATGTAAAACTTAACTTATGGGGTCAAATATTGTTCTGTTACATCCCACCGCTAGTTTTTATTCATCACTCAGAAGTCAAGACAGCGCTAAGCAGCTGACGGGTGGGTTAACAAAAAATGTGGCACATTTTGTGGAGCTTTATCTGCATATTTTTGTTACAGGAAAATAGAAAAATAGCAGTTTAAAGATAAACTAGATATAAACAAGATACTTTCTCCATTTTAACATAAACAACTTCAAAATTTCAAAACACAAAGTTCATATGAAATGCAGCCTATTCAAATTATTATTATTATTATTGTTATTGTTATTTTAAATAAAATGGAATTTCCTACAACAGTAAGACGATATAATTTAAAGTTAAGAACAAACTGAACTGTCTTGTGACTTTAATCTTAGTCAAATGTTGTTAAAGAATAAATTTATTCAGTCATTTCTGAAAGCTATATATACTGTAATGTTGTTTCTTTCTGTGTTTAACAGCAGATGTGTAGAAAGTTTGGATAATAAACACAAAGATCCCATTTGCAAACAAAAAAAAGTTTAATAAATAAATAAAACCATCAAAACCAATCATTTGATCGAGCTCTCAGAGCCAAACAGGAACATTTTTGTGTGTTTATTTTATGAAATTCAATAATTGAGGTTAAATCCAATAATATGAGACTGAAAAGTCAGACAATAATTCTAAACCACAAACTCTCACATCTTCTGAACTACGAACTTGTGAAGTTGTTTCTGTCGTGAGTCACTCATGCAGTTTCTATCCAGCAAATATTTTAGTTTATATTAAATTAAATGACATCTACTTTCATGCAAAATATTTAGAAATGATTTTTCCCGGTCTTTTTCCGTTATTTTATTTGTCAGATGACAGCTTTTAGCTTTTCGACTTTCACAGATTGATAAAAACCTGCGTCTGATAGCTGGCAGAGCTAGCGTTTGTAGCTTCACTTCCAGGTCTGTGGGACTTGTAGTTCTCTCTCTCTCTCCATGTGTTTACTGCTTTTGTACCATTTTTTGCAGAGAAAATTGCAGAGATTTTGCGGTAAATTAGAAAAATTGCACCCCTCTATGTATTTTGCAGACTTTGGTTGATTTTGTATTAATTATTGCAATAGCAGAATCCTGGAGGGGCTGGTCATCATCATGAACCCCCCCAGTGGTCAGTAGAGGAAATGCAGCATTCCTTTATTCAGCCATGTTGGTGCCTGTTAGCGATGTTTGGATAGATTTGAACAGAATAAATGTAAAGTACCACTTATCAGCATCATGGGTTAGCATAAGCTAATACAGCTACGCTAAAATTCCGAGCCCTGTGAGTTACGCCTGTTTACAACACACTGGGAAAAAAAAAGAAAAAAAAATAGCTGAGGTGCGTCGTCACTGGGGGAGTTGTCCAGTTGTTTGTTTAAAAGTCTATTAATAAAATGGGAAATGTTCATTTTGGTTTATTGAGGCTGATCTTGAGGTGTGGGGGCCCCTAGTGGCCGCGGGGGTTCGCTGCATCTGTAAAGCTTTTATTTAGCAAGAAGCAGATGTGGTTACAGCGGAATAAATGGTGGATGTTCTGGTACCATGTCAGGTTAACAACAACGAAGAACTGAACACTGATGAATTTACGCTTCAACAAAATCTAACCTGATTTTTTTTTTCAGGCTTTTGAAAGACGTTGCAATTCTGTTCTGCCAAAAAAATTAATTAAAAAATTAAAAATTAAATTAAATTAAAACACAAGATAAATGGTGACATGGTGCAGATGGAGTCAGAGATTTAAAGTTAACTGTTGTTTCTATTTGTTATTGAGTTTATTGCCCACAAACAGAACAGAACATTCAAATGAAGATGAAGAATTGGAACAAACTCATCTAGTTTTCTGTCTAACCTGGTCTTTCTGAACCTGATCCTGGAAAGGTTGCGTCATCGGTACCGACCTGCGAAGGGTCTGGGATCAGTTTCTGCTCTCAGCGTCTTCATCAGCTGGAAGTCATCTCCGTCTGAGCGTCTGCAGCTCAGCTCAGGGTCTAAAACCGTCCGGCCCCCCTCCACCCCTCGCCTCGGTGTCAGCGTGCCGTCCTTCCTGCTCGTGCTTCTACGTGCAGCGTTTTCAACACGTTTAATGAAACAGGAGGTCACAGGGCAAGGTTAACAGCTCCAGATAACAAACCCTCACCCTGTCCTGGAGCAAACCTGAGCTCACCTCAAGCTGCGTTCGTCCCAGAAAACGTCCACAGAAGGACAAAGTAACTCACCTTCTCTCTGCTGAGGATTCCTTACAGACGCTTCTGGAGATCACCCGCCGGTTTGGACCCAAACTGTAAAACGGTGCACACGTCTGGTTGTGTTGTTGCGTCTTTATAGAAAAGATTTTACTGCAGGAGAACAAAGCTGCTTTCAGAGCGGAGGAGGTTGGAAGCTCCGGCTGCTCAGATGAGATTAAGTTACAGGACGATCACCTCCAAATGCCCTTAACCCCCTGTTTTGTGTGTTTGACTTAATCCAGGCTCACAAACATGTAAAACATCTTTATACCCTTTAATTTTCTGCACTTTATTATTCTTATTTAATTGGACACAACAGGTGTTTTATATGACCATCTGAAGTCGGTAATCCACAATTACAGCGTGAAAAAAAAACATGTTTTTTAGGTGTAGATAAAAATGAAAAAGTCAAACTTCACATGACAACGCTGTAGAGCTGGATTCATAGTTTAGAAAACACACCTGGGTGGATAAGTAGGCACACGTCACACTGCATGTCAGGACAAAAACCGAGTCCAAGTCCAGAGAACCCTCTGTGATAAAACTGAGTGGTTGCAACATCTGAGATGTAAACCAGCAGCGCTGATCCCAGCGCAGCCTGAAGTCTACGTTCCCCTGGAGCACGCAGACCTTGAAGAGACGCTGATGGGGATGTAGTCATTTAAACAAGGTGTTGTGGAGCAGGAAAACATCTAAAACATGCAGGGGGGGCCTTAAGGACACGGTTACCATCCTGCTAGACACATCTGTCCCTGCTTACTGCCAAGGTGTCCAGTCTTTGGTTTTGTCTTGGTGCAGCCATGAAGCAGGACTCAGCAGCCGTCTCTTTACTTGGTGGACTCAAAACAAAAAATAAAAACACACATGAAGTCAAAGTCATGCTTCGGTATGAATCAGATGAACATGTGTGTGGGACTGGAGAGACGACGCTCCTGACATTTACCCCCAGCGTTACTCTGGCTGAACCCCATCACAGTTGTCCTTCGACTCCAACAGTCTGCAAATGAAAAGAGAAAAGCAGAGTCGGTTCAGTGTGAACAGCAGAAGTGACAAAAAAACCAAAACCAAACCCAAGTCCCAGCTGAGCCCAGCGCGTCGCCTCAGGGTTTAAATGTTAAATAGATCAGGTCAGACAACACACTTACGCCGTCTGGGCCTTGAGAGCTTTCCGTGCCTCTCGCGCCTCGTGCTCGTCCCAAATCTTATTGTAGCAGTAGATCAGAACCACGATCAGCCACAGCTGCAGAACCACGATCAGAACGTACATCATAATCTCTGAGATCACGGACGTCAACTCTCGATTGGCTGGAAGACAGCAAACAACAATCTGGTGTGACGGAGAAGAATGTCCACAGCCAAAGATAGAAATCACCATCTTTTCATATATATATAGCCTACATATGTGTGTGTGTGTGTGTGTGCGTGTTTACATGTCTATGTGTAACTTTGAGAGTTTTCTGTGAACCAGAGGAAGTCACTTGGAGTTCTCCCCATCTTTAGCTCTTTAGAGCTGATCCGTCCATCCGTCCAGTATGGGTGGAGCTGAAGCTGACAGGCTCCTCTTTCACGTCTCCTCCTGCAGCTCTTCCAGGAGAACACCAGAACAGTCCCAGGCATGCCAAGTAAAATATGATTTTCCCAGTTGTCTGAAACACCTTCCTGGGAAGGTGTCCATGAGACATGACCAGATGAGCTGCGTCTGGCCAGCATTATTAAAAATATGACAATGTTTGTTGCATCCTAACTAAACTTTTAATTCTATCTGTAAGCATGAGTCTAGCCTTGAACGACCACCTTATTCTGGTTTGCATGAACCCCATTACCTCCCACAGCAAACTGGTCCTGGAGTCAAGCCAGACAAGGAGTGTTGTGCTCCCCCTCGCCTCTCACACCTTCCATCTTCCAACCATCCTGGTGTTCACCTGCACCTGTCAACTGGATTCCACTGCAGGCTGCCTGCTGGTGTGGCCGACCTGCAGTCGATCCTCCAACCACATATTCATATATATTTATACCAGATGTCTGGATATTTTTGTTCCTCTCCTCTCTCTGTCCTTAATCCTCTGTCCTGTCTCCCGCCTCATGTCTTCCTTTACCCGGCGGACTATCAGCAGGAGGGTCCCCCTTAGAACTGATCCAGTTTTGCCATGTGCTCGGCAGTTCATGCTCTGGGTTTTCAGAAGCACCTGGAGACTACTTTGTTGTAAATAGACACTATATAAATAAAACTGAATTGCAATAGTTGCTATATGGGTCAGGTGCAATGAATTGTGGGCAGTGGCTACAGGTGTATGCTGTGATGAAATGACCTTTGGCTGCTGAAACTGGCTCCTGGGACAATGCTAGTATATTTTTCCTAAAAATCTAAACCCATACACCTCAAACCAAGATAAACTGAAGTCTGAACATATTTGACTGAAACAAGCCCCCCAAACCCTCCAGACAGTGCTGGACAATCATGACTGTATACTTACTCTATTTGTATACTTACTTACTCTACATTTAGCCTCATTATTTTCTATTTAACTATCGTCTGTGACGTCGTGTTTCTACAAAAAAACGACCTCAAGGCTGTATTTGGTTTCACTTTTGTCTCATCTGTCCATAGAACACTGTTCCAGATGTTGTTCAGTTGTTGTTTTGTTAACCTGAGTCGTGCTTCCCAGGTTTTCTCTCCTGGTAACCCTTCCAGACCAACTGTTCACGTTGCCATGAACTCGAACGTTTAGCATGCTCAGGGAGGCCTGCAGGCTCTGGGATGTAGCGTTTGGTCTTGTTTGGGGGGTAAACCTGCTAGGATGCCCAACACTTGGAAAGACCGGAAACTTCTTCGATTGCTTCTTCAAGACCATTGCTTATGCTTTTCCTTCCTGGCATTGTGTTAACACACACCTGAATTCTCAAAATCTGCAAACCGCCAAAACATCTGCTTCTTCTCTGGGCTTCAACTTAATCTCTTAAATCCTATGGGAGGTCTGACACAACTAACACTGAGAACTATTACAGACATAAATGTGTTGTCTTTGGCAGCTGCAGCACTGGAGCGTCTCAGTTCTGCTGTTGTGTCCCCCCTCCTCACCTACAGCCACCACGCTGAGCTCCACCTCCTTCTCCACAGTGACGTGCTGGTTGGTTAGCGGCAGGAACAGGGTTCGCTGGAAGGTGCAGAGGTATGTCCCCGTATCGTTGAAGGTGACGTTCTGAATGTAAATGGCGCCGGTCTGAATGTCCTTGTCCAGCGTCCCACGCCACTCCAGGCGGTCGCTGAAATCCTCATGGAGGACGTCGGCAGTGGGGTGGTCATAGTGGAAAATCTGAGAGAAGGAAAGAATCCAAACAAGCAGGAGTTTCAGTGTCTGGGCCTCCACTGACAGACCAGCTGAGATGGTTTTGGGTGACTCACATGCCTGAAGTCATCCTCGCCCAGCGGCTTGAAGTGCCAGTCCACAGTGGCTTGGGCTGGGACCTCCTCACGTTTCTTACAGGAGATGCAGCCCAGCAGGAATCCTTCTCCTGCCACGGCTTCGGTCATGGAGTCCACCTCCGCACAGCCGCCGTGGCACTGAGACACTGCAGAGGAACAGGAGGATGAGAGGAGGAAGAAGAAAACAGGCGCGAGAGCAGTAGAATAAGTGTGAAAGGTTAATCTGTTTCATCCTTTTATTACATTTGCTTCTTCCCATTCATGGTCGTGGGGGTCAGCAGGAGCATATTCCAACTCCCTTCAGTCAAACAGCAGGAATACCCTCTGGACAGTCCACCACGGGGCCGTGCACACGTTTATTCAAGTTAATTCTGACTCTATTTTGGTTGCAACAGGTGGAGCAGCGACGGCCAGCAGCTTCATCTCCCTGCTGTTCCCAGAGCAGCGGGGAGATTTAATCCTGACATGCTTTACTGCGGTTCAGCTCAGAAAAGGAGGAGGAGCCCAGTAAACCTTGAAGGCAGGGGTGTCACATCATCACCATGGTTACCATGAAAGGCCTGGGAATTATAAAACATTGTGTATGCACAAAACAAAGCCTGAAAGTTGCTTAAGTCACTTTCCACACAAAGTTTGGGATCTATTAGAAACAAAAAGAACTTGATAGGAGACGATGAAGATTTACTAATGATGACTGATAATAGATCAGTGCTCTTAGATCTATGTGCTGAACTGGGTCCAGTGTTAGACAGACACTCTGGTTGCTCTCAGGTCTCCTCCAAAAACCATCTCTTTCCTGCTGGAATTAACTGACAGGTGTGTGTTTGATATGATTAATAATAAACAATGTTAAACTGGATGTTGTTTTTACCATGACCAGTCTAACGTCTAGTTTCCTTACAGTGTGGAGAACACGATTAAAAGACCATTTACAGCCATGTTCAGTCTCAAATGTAATCATACTGTCGTCACGTTGCTTTAAGGACTCAGAGTGAAGATGAAGAATTTGTCTATATCAATGGTAAAACTGTGTCTGAGTGACTCAGACATGGTCCTGACAGATTTAGTATGATGGTGGTCTGATCCACTCGGAGACCAGACAGACAGGAGCTGATGTGACGTCTGGCAGCAGCTGATTTATATGCTGAAACATTCATGAGCTACTTTTATTAATCGTTTATAGCAGAATGTGAGTATGTTGAGGGCAGGATGTGCAGAATCCACCTGCACAAACGTCAGGTGGTCTGGGATTTATAGAGAGAAACTGTCTGCAGGTGTGTATGTGTGTGTGTGTGTGTGTGTGTGTGTGTGTGTGTGTTTAGCACGTCATTTTTGGATTTTGGAGAATCCTACGTAGACTTTTGTAAATGACCACCTGGTTATTCTTGATTTTCTCAGCCAATCATGTTGTCAGATTTCTTCTAGTTCCTGAACTTGGCTGAAAGATCTTTTGAAAGGTATTTTGGTCATAAAATATCCAATTTCACAAAAGTCACAACTTTTATCATAAAATTGAGGGTTTGCTCTAGTTTTCTTGTGTAGTCAAAAATTATAAAACAACTGGCTTTTTTTTTGTTTGTTTAAACAAGATAAAAACAAATTATTTTGTAAAAAGATGAATTTTGTAATATCACATCTTTTTTTTAACAAAAAAGTGAATTTTTGGCATAAAATCTCAAATTTCACAAAACATTTTGACCTTTATAATGAAATTTAGACTCTTGTTCTAAAATCACAATTGCAAATTAAAATTTAGTTATTTTTTATTTTAAAACAAATTTAGCTGTAAAACTTGAAAGAGCAAGACTCCAAAAAATCACAAAAATTGTGACTTTTATTTAAAATTTCTTTTTTTGGTCAGAACATATGAACTTTTTGCAACATTTCGACATGAACTCAGTCGTAAAATCCCAAATCCCTTTCAGCTGAAGGGAGCGTGTAATCAAGACCTGAGAAAGACCTTTACAAACAGGACCTGTTAGACCCATAAGTCATGGGAAAGAAGGTGCAGTTCTGTGTTTCGTCTAAGGTGCTCAGCAGGTATTACAGTTAGGGACCTGAGGTGAACAACAGCCCATATTCCACTCTGTTGCTGATTATTAAACAAGAACTAAGCCAAAATGCAGCAGCAGTGTGTGAAAAACTAAGTACACCCTGTGATTCCAGAGCTTCTAGATCCACATTCAGCAGCAATAAGTTAAAGGAAATCATTCCCTGTGATACTTTGCTGATGTCATCATGTCCAACCAAGAGTCTTTCAAAAGCAACTACAGTCTGCTTGTTCGCAGACATTCTCACCACGTCCTCTTTTCAGAATTTTACATTTGAAAAGTTTTTTGGCTTCCACAGTGCACCTCTACTCATAATCTGAGTAATCCATCCAGATAGGAAGTGACCTCTCCACTTCTGAAACACTCTCGGTGTTGAGGATCGAGCTGAAAAACTGGACTGTGGTGGGACGTTGCCCATGGGACTGAGGTGTCGCCACCACATCTCATTCAAGCCGAGTTCTGGACCGCTGGAACGCCTGCATTCTTTCATTTTCACTTCATTCATTCGTTATTTGTCGTCAGGCTTCAGCTGTCAGACGGCCTGAAGTCGACTCCAGAAGACTCTGGTTTACTGGGGGGTTCACGCCTCTCATTTGGGCTGACCCCTCTGCTCAGGTTCTCTGCTGTCTTTTCTCCATTGTGTATATTTTGACCAAACACCGCTATGGTCTCGTTTGTCAAGAGGACATTTTTGAGAGGTTGTTCATGGTCTGCTCACATGTAACTCAGTCGTGCTTTGATGTTCTTATCAGAGAAAAGACGTTTTCTCCGCCCCACCCAAACACCCCATACTTGTTCATCATCTGCTTTAAAATTGAACACAATAAGACTGTAGTCTGGGACGTATCTCTGCGGTTTAATAAACCAGTCCGAGCACTGCACCGTCTGACTTAGCTTAGATTAGCTGGAATGTCCACACCTGAGAAGACTGACAACTGTCTTGAATGTTTTCCTACTTTTTCACTGTGGACTGATGGATTGCTAATTGTTTGGAAATGGTTCAGTTACTTTTTCCACACTGACTGGCAGCAACCATTACTTGCCTGAAACCATTGCTGATGTCTTTCCCTCTTGGCCTTGTGTTAGCACACACACCTGAATGCCCCTGCTGATGCACCTGTCTACAACTTAGCCCCTTAAATGGGAGCATTCAGGGCACTGGAAAAACTGATTTCTAAAAAAAAGTAAAAATAAGTAAATTAAGTAATTAAATTAATATAAAAAACAGACCCCCGTGACCCTGAACTGGAAATAGCAGGTATGGATAATGGATGGATGGATGGATAATATATAAAAAAAACAGCTTTGTTCAAATAAAAATGAACTTATTTTCCCCCATTGTCAGATTATTTTTTTAAAATATATTTATTTTTTGATTAATATAAGACAATTTGACTAGATTTAGGAATATAAGAACACATTATTTCTACATCTTGTCAAATTATCTTATTTTAAGCAAACTAAATAAATAAATAAAAATTTTCTTATTCTTTTTAATAAGATATATGTTTTTAAAATGAGACCATTTACAGTGAAACGAGGCTCTTTTTCTTCTTCTCCTTTAGACATAATTTTTTGCAGTATGGGGACTTAGATTTAGACACACCATTTATGTATTTTATCTTAGTTTTTCTTCAATAAAAAACATCACAGTTCAATGCAACATTATGTCCCGAACAATGAAATTCAAAAAGTCATGTGATCATGTCACTTTTTAAATAAATTCCTCAACATTTAACAGAAATTCAGCCTTAGACTGTAGCTAACTGTACTAAAAGTGTCTGAAAGCCACAGAAGTCCAAACTTTTTTGTGACCTCTTTCTTCTACAGATTGCTTCAGTTTGTCCCACCAGGTTCTACCAGAGATCCCTGAGGACGGCACTGACGGTTTGTCCCACCAGGTTCTACCAGAGATCCCTGAGGACGGTACTGACGGTTTGTCCCACCAGGTTCTACCAGAGATCCGTGAGGACGGTACTGACGGTTTGTCCTACCAGGTTCTACCAGAGATCCATGAGGACGGTACTGACGGTTTGTCCTACCAGGTTCTACCAGAGATCCATGAGGACGGTACTGACGCTGGACTTACCAAGGAGGCTGAGAACAGCTACAAAGAAGAGGTGGTGAATCATTCCTGCTGGAGCAACTTCTGAGCAGCTGTTGAAGAAAATCCCAGACGCAGTGAAATATCTGACGTTACTCCTCTTGATTCAGAACTGCTTCCATTTTCACAATGACGAACTGGCCCAGTTTGACCAGTTTAACCCAGGCAAACGGCTCCAGAGTTTGGAGAATATCTTCAAGCAAAGTGGCTTGTCTTTTTTTTTTTTTTTTAAGCAGTAGCCTTACTGTAAGTGTTCCATGCTGTCCTGTCTGACTCTAAGGGGCTAAATTTAGAGCGTGTGAATCCGGGAGAGTTGGACGTTGTGAGAGATGAGACCCGGCAGGAAACCTGAGATGACGAGATGTGATGCATGTCAACAACGTGACCGTCCAAAGCAAGACTCCAGCTATGTTTCCTCTGCCTGTGGAGGAGCAAAACTCTCTAAAGGGAGGTTTGGGTGCAGGCCTTGGATTTAACCACGTGCTGCTTTACATTTACTTCTACTTCAATGTAAAGAACTCTAAGTTCCTCTGCTGGAAACAGCAGCCCTACATGCAAAATCCCTCCTGACATGATTTGTTAAACAAATCTGCACCTACTGGAGCAAACAGCCACGCGCGGTGCAACGAGACATGGTTGTTGTCTGTAAACACGGGTTGTGTTCTCTGCTGGTCAGAGGTCACGGTCGCTCCTCAGTGTTTGTAGCTGGAGGACACCTCAGCAGAGATGACGCTTGCTCCGGAGTGTTCTGTTACTGCTGGAACAGCTCAGCCTTCCAGCTGGACCTCTGCTCGCTGACTCATTCGCTCTAACTGCCTTCATGTTTGTACTGATGATGCCTTTGAAAAAAATAAATACATAAAATTCATTCAGCCCTACTGTATAAACGGTACCATGTCTGGTCCCTGCCCCTCATCCTCATGTCCTTGATTTACAAAGATGGAAACTGGAATTAATGGGAAAATAAGGGAATGAACTGGAAACATGCAAATCTGCAGGGAAACATGGAACTGCAGCATTAGTTGGAGGGAAATCGAATATTTGAAGCTCCATGAACACAGAGATGGGGAGGCTGGAGGAAGCTTCTCTGATGTCACAGATTATGTTGAAAATGTATCCATGATTTTCTAAATGGCATTTGCAATCTCTCTCTGCATACACACACACACACGCACACTCACGCACACACACATCTATCTATCTCTCTCTCTCTCTCTCTCTACATATATATATATGTATATATGTAGATTTATACAGATATGCATGTTAACATGACTCATGTTAAAATATTCAACTTTAAAAAATAATTTAACAAAATAAACAGTCGACTGTTGTTTAGCAGCGCTGCTAGATGATCTGGAAGGGTCCAGACCGAGCTGGGGCCTCGCTTCTGGAGGCCAGCAGGCCTTGGTCACTCCACCTGCTATTTATCTCCCAAAATAAACAAGTGACTAGTATCCCTTTATATGGGATTTCTGTGATGTTTTTGGAACATGTAACTTGTAGAAAAGACTCGATTTGGTGATTCCTGGAGTCAGTGTGGTGGGATGGCTGCTACGGACCGCCCCTGGTCTCTTCTATAACTGCTTTAAACTTTTACGCTCTACGTCTGATTGGCTTTTGGGTATAATCAATGAGCTTCAACGGAGGCTAGCTTGATGGGCCTGCTGAGCAAACGTAAATTTGCCAGTGTCATGTCTAGCTCTTTAGGCTAGCATGGTGGAGGTCTGGTGAGTGAAAGGTTCCCCCTTTTAACAATATCTCCCCCATCAGTCTTTTCTATGTGAATTTTTACAGATGAATCATCATTTGTTTTTCTAGGAAATGTTTCCATTGACGCATTTAAACCACATTTCTATGTTTAACGCTTTGAGAACAACCGGTGGAGAAAAAAAAAACACAAGGAAGAGTAACAATAATAAATGTGTTTATGTGACAAGTTGAAGCAGAAATCCCACCAGTAATATCACTTCTTTTACTGTTACCTGTACTAAGAGACTGTGGGTGATGTTCAATCAATCAATCACGTTTATTTATAAAGCACTTTAAGAAACAGCAACAGCTGACCAAAGTGCTGGACAACTAAAAAGGGAAAATGAGAACAAACAAAAATAACAACAACACATAAATAACATAAAACAATCATGGTGAGTTAAACGCTAGTGAATAAAAATGAATTTTAAGATGAGATTTAAAAACATCAGAGAAGGATCCAGGCGTACATGCAGCGGCAGCTCGTTCCAGAGCTGAGGACCAATCACTGCAAAGGCCTGGTCAGACCTGCTCTCCAGCCTGGAGGGAGGAGCTATCAGGTGGAGCTGGTGGTAGACCATGGATGGTAGATTAACTTTTAAAAGACCTGACAGGTACGAAGGTGCAAGACAATGTACAGATTTAAAAACAAATAAAAGAATTTTAAAGTTGATCCTATAACAGACGGGGAGCCAGTGAAGAGCTGCAAGCACAGGTGGAACATGGTCCCGCCTTCAGGTTCTGGTCAGGAGGCAAGCTGCAGCGTTCTGAACCAGCTGAAGATGGTGCCTGCGTACAGAGCACTGGTAGTCTAGGCGGGATGAAATAAAGGCATGTAGAACTTTCTCAAAGTTTTTAAAAGATAAAAAGGGTTTAACCTTGGATAAAAGACTCAACTGGAAAAAATTAGACTTAACAATATGTTGATTTGTTTTTCCATTTTAAAGCCAGAATCCAGAGTCACACCAGGGTTTTTGTGTCTTTGACATGTGGTCCAGGGGGACCTAGATCTACAAATGAGTCGCAACTCTGCAACGTATCCATGCAGAGAAACAAAATCACTGGTTCCACCCAGCGTGGGAAGTGTGGATGAGACCGTTAATAAAGCTGCAGCAGCGTCCTGAAGGCGTTCAGACTCTGCAAAGGTTGAGTCCCTGGAAGCATCTCCACGACTACAGAAAATGAGATAAAAGATTTGGGGCAGGTGCAGAATGATTGATCCCTTTATATTTACCTTAATGACAGCGCAAACATCTAAACCAACCGGCATAAGAAGAGCGTCTCAGTAACCAAGGCAACACATTAACAGCTCTGCGTTACATTCTTACAGCTGCTCTGGCAACATTAGTTCCGCTACATAAACTATATATGACAACAGGGAGCTTTTTTTTCCTTCTTGATCGTGGTTCGGAATGTGAGATCATCGGACACTAAAACGGACAGACTTGGACCTCTGAGAAAGACACAAGGCCATCAGGAAGGCAGTTTTACGTGTTTCACAGAGACGTGCCTGCAGGAACTCAGTTTGGACTCCAACTCATCTACACACACATGACCACAGAGAGTTTTACACTCAAAAATGTTCTTAGCACATGCATAATCATGCTCCTGATATAAAGGACACTACCTCATGAATGATAGTACATTAGCTCAGCGGGTCCGTCCAGCTACCCTCCAAACCACACCTGGGCCAGATGTCAGAAAGGTAGGGACTCAAGAGAACAGCAGCTTTTCATTATCAGGGAATGGAAACCAGCTGCCAGGCTTATTTAATGCTCCAGTGGTGATTTATATTTACTTTTAAAGGAATGATATTATTACCTTCTCAGGGGCCTCCAGGGGCCTCATTTCATAAACATTGTTTAGGATCTATACTAAAAATGTGCGTACGCCCAAAAGCCAAAAATGGCGTACACCTAAAAAAAAATCCTGACTTAGAAAACCTCACGTACACACACCAGCATCAGTTTCCTTCGTAGATCACAGCTGCACCTCAACATCTGCTACAAGGCTCCGCCTCCTGTCCACGCCCACGCTCAACCATAAATGATCAATGCAAAGCTCCTCCTGAATGTCAATATGTATTTAAATGAACCAGCTGACCAGCAGCAATGTTGCTGGAAACGTCCTTTTAATGGTGTCCTGTTCCCCCAGTGTAGGAGATCTGATGTGTGGACTGGTCCCATTAACAACCATCCAGGGAGCAGCATCACTGTGCTTAGTTACCCGTCCTCAGAATCGACGTACGCATGAGTCAGTTTTGGACGTACATAACGATTAAAAATGAGACCTCTGCTCACTGCTTCCATTTATGCTCTCTGGTTCAGAAAAATGACACTTCCTTCTCTTTCTTTACCCTAGTTCTCCTCTTCGCTTTCTTTTCTTTACTGTTTGCCACATGGAGACCAGTAGAAGAGTAACACCCACACTAATTGGCCGCTCAGATGACGCAATGAAAGAGGAAAGGGCGTGGAATGATACTCTGATGTCGACCAGTCAGACCACAGGACCTCCTGTCGTTGCGGAGTCTGCTCCACGCTTGCTAGGAAGGGAAGTCGTGTTCCTCCTCAGTTGGCGTCACTGATAAATGGTTTTCTTCAGGCTACTCCGCTTGTTCGTGCTCAAGGTTGAATTTATTCCAAGAGCACATTTAAACCAGCACACTGACCAAAGATAAATATTAAATAAATATTAAAGATCAATTGAAGCACAGTTGAGGCAGCTCATAGTTGTAACGCAGTCACCTATATTTCATCAACATTCAGGCTCTTCTGATTGGACGACGTCAGCGCTCTGGCAGTCATAAAGAGGAAGCAGTGCAGACCAGCGCAGAGCTGCCAGCCCACTTAAAACATTCAAACTGGGAAATGAAATCTTAAAATCTACTCTCAAATGAACAAGAAGCCAGTGGAGTGAACTGGGGTGATACTGGAGGGTAGAAACGATTTTTAACTATTATACATAGTTGTAAAATCAAATAATCATTGATTGCTTTTATGTCGACCACCTTCCTCCTGGAACCAGATGTTCCTCGCTCTCCTGCCAGGTCTGAACACATTTCATCATTGATTCTTCAGTGTTTGCTTGTTTGTTTCAGAACTGCTTCTGAGATTCAGGAGCTCCTCACTACATCGCTCTTCAAGGTTCAGGATTGTGTCTTTTCTCACTTTCTGTTTTGAAACTCATTTTTACTCTTCTTTTTGGAAAAGATTCAACTTTTTGCATGTCTGGTTTGTTAATGTGCCCTTTTCATGCTGCAGTGATATTTTTGGTCTGCTGTGTGAAATCAGAAAATAAAACACCAGATATTTTGAGTTGTTTATATTTACAGAATCAGTGGAGCTCGGTGGAGTTCAGGAACCATCACAAACAGTTTTTATGTCGTCGCTAATATTCACAAACTCCAAAAATACAAGAAGAGGTTATGGGTTCAGTTACCACTGGCCCGTTTTCCTGTTGTGTTGACGTGAGACAGTGATAGAAGGCCGGCTCTTGTCTCTAGGACAGGGCTGTCATCCTGCTCCACATCATCACCATGGTAACCATTAAAGGGCCAGTGATGCTCAGCTGTGTTGTCAGTGTTCCTGGAAGTTCCTGGATTCGGTGTACTGTGGTGTTTCTTGGTGATATCATGAAGAACACCTGGAGTCTCGGAACTTGAAGTTCTTGGTCCTTTTGCATCTTTTCTTGGTGGCTAACGCTAGCTCACTTAGCTCCCTCTTTGGTGCCATAGTTCAACTACTAGGCGAGGGTACGCTATCAAAGTTGCAGCGTTATATCCTAAAGTCATAAATTGTTGTTGTAAAAACAATACTTTCTAAATTTTTTTATGTTGTTAAAAGAAAATTTCTTGTAGAAAAAAAAAAAATTGTAAAATTAACTGTTTTTAATTGTGAATTTTTCTTGGAAAGTTACAAATCAAAACTTGCTGTAAAATCACAATATTCACAAAATTACAGCAATTTACTTGTAAATTAATTTTATTTATCAGATTTCATAACTTTTTGACATAAAATTACAACATATGTAAACGTATAAGTTCTTTATAATTTCAACTTTTTGTCCTAAAAAAATGAAATTTTATTCTTTTTCCTTAAATTATTTTTATCCCACATTTTTTTCCCCGTTTTATCACCTCAGGACCCAGTTGCAGTCCTGGGCATTGCTCTCCCTCTGTCAACCCCTGAGGACTGAACAGGACCTTCTTTTCACCCAAGGGGAGGGGTCTCCCCGGCTGGGCGGACCACGTGGAAGGATCACGTTATTCCAGCCAGGTCCCCCCCCACCCAGGTCCCCAGCTGGCCAGGGGAGGCAGTGTGAAGTCCAGCACTGCTGCATGTTTTTGTGAGGGCAGCTCACATTTGCTACCAAGGGAACATGGGGAGAACATGCAGACTCCACACAGAAAGGCCCTAACGCCATGGTCACGACATGGTGACATGGAGGCGTGGACACGCCCCCAGCACACACAGCATTCCCAGGGGGAACTGATCCCAGGACCTTCTAGCTGTGAGGTGGCTGCGCTAAAAGCTGCACCAATGTGCCCCCCATGAAATTTGGTTTTTAAAAAGGAGAATTTTACAAAACTGGGACTTCTGTGGATTTTTGTGCATCATTTTCGCTTGATAACGGCCAGCTGTGACCAGTTGTACATTAATTGTTTCTTGTCTGAAGCATTTTATGTTTTACATTTTAAATATTTTATTGTATTTTTTGTACCTAATTTAATTGTGAAGCACTTTGTGACTGCTTTCTGACTAAAGTGCTTTACAAATAAATGTATAACTAATTGTTGAACAGCATTTCAGGGTTGTAGAAAGACCGTTGAGTTGGAGACTAAATCTGCACAGAATTCATAAACGTTAAGAAGACATAAATGCCTGGACTAGTTTTTCTCATCACTAAATGACAGGAAGACGTTGCCCATTTTACATATGAAGGATTCAGTTCTCTATGCTTGTTTTATGTGTTAATTAGGGGACAAATATAACTGCGAGGTTCCTAACAATGACACTGGGAACCAAAGAAAGTAATTACATGGTTAAAACAGTGCTTTTCTGAACTGTTTTGATTCAAAGAAAACCACCTCGGACTTATCAAGGTTTATAGCAGGGTATTAAAAGGCATGCAGGCTTTCACATTTGTAAGACCTTCATGTAGTCGTCTGATAAGAAAGAAAAAAGAAAAATAGCTGGATTTCATCTGGATTCATGAGTGTGGCTGTTTTATTCACACGCTGCGCTGCTTGACATCACCTGAGGGAATCATTAGGGATGAGTGATATCGACCGGAAAATAAATAAATAAAACAAATATGTGCTGCTGCATGCATATCGGGTATTTTCACGTGGCTGGATTCCTAATGAACTTAACTCATCAGAGCAAATGTTATCTTCAGAATTTTACCTCAGACAGTACCGCCTGAGACAAAAACTGAGCTGAATTCAAACATGATATTGTTGCACCATAAATGAATAACCAAGCGTATAAAACCAATTCCAAAATAGCTGAATGCATAAAATATTAATAAAATGGGATGCAATGATTTGCAGATTTAATAAATATCCTATTTTAAGTCGGCATCAAGAAATACTGAAACTGAGACATTTTACAGATTGATGGAAAATATTAGCTCATTTTGAATTTTGGTGGCAGCAAAACAGGACCTGCAAAACATTTATGGGGGAGCAGGGACAGTTGAACAGGCAATTCAATGAAAATGAATTGGAAATGACATTCAGTACCTATAACCAACTGTTGTGTTGAAATGTTCAATAGTTGGGCAAACGAGTGAATTCACTGACAAGTTTGATTTATTTATAAAAATATACCAAATTAAGCAGCAAGTGATCTATGAGGGCAAAAAAATGAAACAAAATATAGATAATGATTCACTGAATGCAAAGAAGGAACATGTTCAAGAAGTCGACGCTTCGACCCTTGTAGCTAAAAGATACAACAAAATTAGATTAAGTATCTATTCATGTAAATTTTATTTTAAAAAGAGGAAATCAAGGAAATTCACCACTGCACACTTGTGGTGGGTTTGGGGGACGTTTCTTTGACAGCGTTTTGATGTCTCATAATACACTGTTCTGGGTGATCACATCATTGGGAGGTGGAGATGAGTGAGAGCAGGTACCAGGTGATCTCTGAACGTAACCAATGAGCTTCTGACCCGATATGATTACTAGCAATTCTTTTAAAAGCACTGTTATATGACTCTACAAAAGTCATATTTTACTCTCACTAAGACGTGAAATGTACACTGACCACACGCTTATTATTAGCAGGTCCACCTTGCCAGTAAAAGGTTGGACCATCTCTTTCACCTCCAGAACTTTCTTAGTTCTTCATGACAGAGGTTCTGGTCAATGTTGACATGACAGCATCAGCAGTTGCTGCAGATCTGTCAGCTGCACATCTATGATGAGAATCTCTGTTCCACCACACCCCAAAGCTGCTCTACTGGACTGAGATCTGGGGACTGTGGAGGCCACTGGAGTCCAGTGAACTCATTGTCATGTTCCAGAAACCAGTTTGAGATGATCTGAGCTTTGTGACATGGTGCATGATCCTGCTGGAAGTGTCCATCAGAAGATGGTCCACTGTGGTCATGAAGGGATGGACATGGTCAGCAGCAGTACTCAGGTAGGCTGCAGCATCTAAACCAGGATCAGGTGGTTCTAAGGGGTCCACCACCAGCAGCCTGAACCACTGATCCAAGCCAGGATGGATCCATGCTTTCATGGTGTTTCCTCCAAATTCTGATCCAACCATCTGAATGGTTGAAACGTTGTTCCAGTCTTCCATGGTCCAGTTCTGGTGAGTCTGTGTGAACTGTGGTCTCAGTTTCCTGTTCTTAGCTGTCAGGACTAACACCTGGTGTGGTCTTCTGCTGCTGTAGCCCATCTTCTTCAAGGTTCCACGTGTTGTGGGTTCAGAGATGGTCTTCTGCATTCCTTGGTTGGACCCAGTGGTGATTACAGTTCCTGTTGCCTTCCCATCATCCACCAGTCCAACCAGTCTGCCCAGTCTCCTCATTTTCATCTTCACAGCTGCTGCTCACTGGATGTTTTCTCTTCTTGGGACCATTCTCTGGAAACTAGATGTCATACCAGGTCTGTGTGTGGTCTTTGTTTCCTGTTTTGTTTTGGTAGTCGCTCGCTGTCGTCAGTTTTGCTTTTCTGTCTTTGTCCTAATCGTCCTCAGCTGCGCACCATTGTCTTCCCCGCTCTTATTCCATTTATACTCCAGTCTTTGTCTTGTCCGTTGCGTGTCCGTATTGTCGTTTCGTCCGTCTTCCAAGATCTTCATGTTGTGGACCCCTTGTCTTTGTACGGCTGTCTTGGTCATTCCTGCCCACCTGTGGATGAGACACTGCTTTTGAGTCCAGCCAGTTGTCTTCACCGCCTCTACATGCCTGGATGCTTTTAGTTGATTAGCTATTAGTGTTAACAAGCAGTTGAACAGGTGGAGCTAATAAAGTGGCCTGCAGCAACTGACTAAACACCAACAGAATCCATAATCCTTTCACTTTTTCTGCCTTTGTGTCCCAGAAACATCATCGTTGATGTCTAGAAAGTTCCCTGTTACTATTTATTGATATTTTCTATGTGGTTTTCCAGAAGCAGATCCAAAATTTGGTTCTGTTTCACTTTTACATCCTTCTCTGCATTATTTCCCTTCCACATATGGTCCTACGTACAGTTTCCATCTCCTCAAGTGAAGATGTTCCTCATCGCATTCAGAGCAGGTCATTTATCTAACTAATCATGATCAATGTGTTTGGCTCCAGAGTGCAGATTATAAGCAGCAGGGAGGGATTAACCATGTTAAATTTAGGTAATTTCGTTCTAATGTGGTCTCCAGATATCAGCTGAACACATTTATTAAATGATATGAAGACACATCACCTCCAGGCGGCCGAGAAGACGGCTGGACGGATGTGAACTGATGGTAATGACGGCATCTGCTCAGGGGAGCAACTTTAGGGTCATTTATTTATGCAGCCGTGAAATAATAACGATTTCCAGCTATAAATCCTAATAACAGAACGTACGTACGTAGTTAGAGTCTTTAGCTTACGCACTTTTATTCTGCTTCTATTCTTTGTTCCCCGTCTGTGTGTGTTCTTATTTGTACTGTTGCACTTTGAGATTTGGTTTGCGTTTGTAAAGTGCTTTATAAATGTTTTATTAATATTATTATTATTGAAGCTAAGGTGGAATAACTGAGGTGGAGAGCGGCTGATTTAAGGTGGAATAACTGAGGTGGAGAGCAACTGCTTTAAGGTGGAATAACTGAGGTGGAGAGCGGCTGCTTTAAGGTGGAATAACTGAGGTGGAGAGCAGCTGCTTT
>JBAMYA010000008.1:19138975-19163810 GCA_037176975.1 Arrhamphus sclerolepis
CGGGGAGAACATGCAAACTCCACACAGAAAGGCCCCTGTGGAGGCTGGAACCAGGAACCTTCTTGCTGTGAGGCAACGGTGCTGACCACCAAGCCACCGTGCTGCCATCAATGAAATCAATGCAAAATGAAAAATATCAACTTGGCATCAATATGTGTAATTCTCATCAACATGTCATCAATCCTATATATATCTTTATATATGCATATGTTCCCAACCCTCAAATAATACAAAAAAACAAGTTTATAACTTTTCAGTAACACAGTACTAACGTTTTAATGTAGAGAGAGTTTAGAAATCAACATTTGGTGGAATAATCCTGATTTTCTGTCAGTTTTTCCTCAGTTTTTATATATCAACTTTATTACTCCTAATCTGTGTCTCATTAAGCAGAATGAAGCAGCACCACTTTGCTAACGGGGTACTTCTGGGTGTTGTTGGTTAATAGACCTGATGTCAACTTAAAAAAAATAAAGCTTCTGAAATGGAGGAGCAGCTTCTGTTGGACATAGAAACAGTCCAGCTGGTGTCCTTTGGTTAGCCCCCTGAAACCTTCCAGACCCATCCAAAACCTGTTCTGTCATGTCTGTATTCTCAGCACAGAAGTGTTTTTTTGTTTGTTTTTTGTTTCAGGTTGAAAATATGTTTATGTCTGGTGTAAAGTTGGTTGATATGAAGCTCAATGGAGATTGACTGACTTCTGGACCAGCCTGTGGTCAGCTGAGGAACTGCAACTTTTCATACTACTGGGTTGGATTCAGTCTGTAAATTAGAACGTTGATGCTTGCTCTGGACGTGATTGGTTAGACATACAGCCAATCAGAGAAGCTAGAGATGGGGCATGTGACAGCTGTGGATCAGGAACGCTGGTGAATGGCTGCTTTTGGTTTTGCAGGAAAAACCTGGTCCCAGGTCGTGTTAGTGATTCTGGTTCATACTGGTTGTTTTGAGTCGCTACATAAAACCTGCCCCTGCCGTGATTGGTCCGGTACATTCTGTAACAGTGGAAATGGCTGTGAAGTGAGCACGGTTGCCAGGTTGGGACTTCAGGAGTTAAAGGGCAACTTGCAGGTTGGACACCACTATACAGCATAGTGGACATTAATGATAGAACAATTAGATTTTCAGAACCAGAGAAATATCTGACTATGCCGTAAACGATATTTTGAGATAAAATTGTTATAAATAACTTCTGAATCTATGAAGCATCGACCGGAAGTGACGACACGCGAGGGAGTGGCGCCTCAGTCAGCATCAATGACTATATATAATAACAGTCTGCTACTGTCGCGTCCTGGGTCCAGAGGCACGTCTTTCCCTTTTGTCTTCCACCAAAAAAATAGAGGAGAGAGAAGATGAAGTGGATGATCCAAAACCTGGATCATCCACTTCAGAATCAAAGTCCTCGTTCTCTGGATCAGACTCTGGCTCCGCCAGTCCCTCAGCTCGTTATGGCTCAAAACTGAGCTGCAGTCCGCGCAAACACAATAATTCACCATCATCACTTCTCCATCTCTCTGTTTCTCACGACTGTTCTCCCAACTCCATCCACCCACAATTAAAGTTAAAGAGCATGAGATCTATTGTTGCCTCTGCCTACGTCATGTGACGCGTTGCTAATGGGAAAGAGGCTGCTGTCAGAGCCTAGCTTAATATGGGCGCATTTGCATTAAAATTTCTGTTTTATATTCTGTTTAACAAAGGAAATTCTAGATATATGTTTTTAAAAGACTTCTTCTGACAAGGTCAAGTATTCAGTTTTTGATTTAACCTGCAAGTTGCCCTTTAAAAGTTAAATTCTCCCGGTTGAAAGGGTCCGTTTCGTGACAACTTTATTCCATAAAAGCTGCTTGTATAAGATCTCCTGGATTCTACTCATGAGTAAAGATTAGTGCCTTATTTAATCCTTTATACCATCAGAACAGCCTTCAAAGGTTTTCAGTTTGCTGTGAAGAGAAGCAGAAACGATCAAAGGTGGAAAAAAACCTCGACTGCATTTCTGTCGCCGTTCCCCTGATTGAGCCTCACACACTAGAAACATGTTTCCACAGCACATATCTGTGCTGTTGAGCATATCTGATGTTATTTGTTCTCTGGTTACATGGCTGAATGACCTTACTAGTCCTTTTAAAAGAGCTGAACCATAACATACATTCTCTGAACTTCATGCTTGAGGACCTTTTTTTTAAAATCTGTAGTTTATATCTCTAAATATCTCACTGTCTGGCTGGTGTAACAGTCAACATGAACTCAGCTGACGACTCTGGCCTTACATGGCCTCTCTCTGGTTGGAGCTGATGTGGAAGAATGGAGCAGGAAACGCCTGCAGCTGTCCTCCACAGCACGACTTTAAAAGTCACCAAAGAGAGCGAGAAAACCCAGCAGTCCTGTTTTCCTCTGAGATAATTCCTGTGTTCTCTTGTTTTCCAGTACGGCCAGTAACTCTCCACGCAGCACCCCAGGGAGCTCCCCGTCACTGCGGCGCAGGGTCCTCGGGGGCGGCAAGGCCAGCGAGAGCGAGGGAGGCGGGGAGAAGAGCAGCGGAGGAGGAGGAGGCGGTGGTTCTGATAGCCCCCTGCCCTCCGTCCCCTCCGCCTCCTCCCTCTCATCTGCCTACCCAATCGCGTCGCGCCACTTCAGTCGCAATGCCAAGGTAACATCACTTGAACACGTACATGAGCTCGTTACTGTAAAGAAGCTGACGATTCTCGGGTTCAATTCTGAAGCAGAATCAGTGCCATTAACTGAAAAAGTAATGATAAATAAGCAGCTTAAAGGGATAATCTGACAGTTGGGGAATTAGCTTAGTTTGCCATCAACCCCCTGAGTTATCAGTGCGTCAGTGTCTTTGCATCCTGTATCCCCACTCTGAAAAAACCCCCGCTGGGCTAGCTGAGCGGGATCACTGGAGATGGATTGGTGCTAAAATTAACATCTTCATTTCCCCAAAATGTGGATCTGTGTGACCTGTCCCTGTAGACTCCAGGATTTTAGGTTGTCAGTAAAAGAATAGCGGGCATATGTTTGGCATTTCTTCAAAGTTCGCTGTGCTGTTGGCTGTGACAGCTTTGTTCTTCCTCTGTACAGCATGCAGCAGCATGGTTCAAGGAAAAAAAGGGCCTCAACGGCTCTCTGTACAAATCTGTGGGTCACATGACTGGATGGACTGTCCATAGTTGTTTACACTCTTAATTTCAGAGCACTCCCCTAGTGGTCGGTTGAGGAACTGCAACTTTTCTCATGGAACGTTTGAATGTTCAGAACAGAGATACCAGCAATCTGTCTTAATTTTTTTTTGTTTGTTTGTTTTTTCAACCTTTCATTTGAGAAACTACAGAGCTGACTTCAGTCAGCAGCGTGCTGTCTCCCTGACACATTTCATTAGCTGACAATCATCTCATGCAAACACCATCGCTGCACCAGAATGAGAAAAGAGTTCCTTGCATTTGCCTATAAGACTGTTGCATCATACTTTACATAGTTATGTCAACACCAGCTAAATGTACTTATCACAACATGTGAATAAGAGCATTTTGGAGTTTTCTGTTGCCACTCAGGAAAGTGGGAAAATCCACTTCAAACCAGAATGCTTTTCTCAGCTGGCGGGGGCCTTTTTCAGACTGGATCAATCAGTGCACAGAGAAAGGACCGCTACCTGATTTAGCTTCATGGCAAAATAAACTATTTCCCAAAAATGTTGGAGTGTCCCTGTAAAGAGAAATGTTTCTGTGTGGTGGCCTTCATGGAGTCCTAGTTCAGGTCATTTATCGCTGTTTTGAACTTCTGCCATGTGCCCTGAATAGGCGTTAAATTGGGCTTCACCAAAATCATATTAATTATCCCACAAAAGAATGAATATTTGTGAATATCTACTACAAGTTCTTTCGGGTTCCACCAGATGAATCGGTATAGGCCAAGTGTGTGTATGCATATGCTCTTGGATTTTTGTAAGGCATTAGTTGATGAATCAGTCTGTGGTTAATATCATATAGTTCCTGCTACATCAGTCTGTGGTTGATATCGTGTAGTTCCTGGTACATGCATCAGTCGGTGGTTGATATTGTGTAGTTCCTGGTACATGCATCAGTCTGTGGTTGATATTGTGTAGTTCCTGGTACATGCATCAGTCGGTGGTTGATATCGTGTAGTTCCTGGTACATGCATGTCGGTGGTTGATATTGTGTAGTTCCTGGTACATGCATCAGTCGGTGGTTGATATCGTGTAGTTCATGGTATATGTATCAGTCTGTGGTTGATATTGTGTAGTTCCTGGTACATGCATCAGTCGGTGGTTGATATCGTGTAGTTCATGGTATATGCATCAGTCTGTGGTTGATATTGTGTAGTTCCTGGTACATGCATCAGTTGCTAATGTGCTGAGAAAAGGCCACTAGTAGGTTACAGGTTTCTCCGCAGACATGACCAGGACTGTTGTGGCCAGTTGATGCGTGTTAGGAGGAAGTTTATGATGTCTGGTCATGTTTGAAGCTAACATTTGTTAGCTTCATGTGCTGCTGAGTTGAACTCTGTGAGTTTGAAATTTTATTTGTAGTGATTATACGACTGTAATGTTTGGGGGTGGTCTTTTTTTCTTTTTTCTTTTTCTTTATATGGCTAGTCCTAAATCTAGTTACAAATTTAGGAATCTGTTGAAAATCTGTTTAATATTTACTCTTTTAAATTCAGACAGTTTGCATTTATTGTTGCATCAGTTTTCCAGTAGATTAAAAGTTAATTGACATGTAATCTGTTTTACATCTATGACATCCTCCCAACAGTTTTGCCCAGCGTGTTTTTTTTCTGAAGATATATAATCAACAGCATATTAAGTGACTGTTTATTTATACTTTTTTTTATACTGTTTATTTCTTTATTGAAAGCATCATTGTGTGCTCATAGCGAAACATTGACTATGAATAACTTAGACAGCAGCAGGTTGCGGTTGGAAGTAAACATAAAAAAGTGTTCCAGGCTATAGAAATAGTACAATGGAAAAGAAAGTGCAGCTGGAAAGGAACTGCAGTGTAGAAATAAAACTGGCATTCAGTGGGTTGAATGTGTATGTAAAGTGGTTTTTTGGGTTCATGTTATGAATCAGATTTCTGCAAATGACTGATTATCCAGTGCAGGAATTCTGCAGTTTCCTCATGTTTTGTTTTTTTTTTGTTTGTTTTATTTTTCCCGTTGCTGATACCAGTGAAAGAAATGAGGCTGCAGGCCGTGTGCCTCGTTTGCTTTAGGTTTAGCCTCTAAGCCTTTTGTTAACTTTGTGATGTTCAGCGGGGTGATGCATTCCTGTTTCCATGGAAATATTTTCATTGCAACAAAGAACCGACCGCTGATAATCTGTTCTTTTCTTCACAGAAAATGCAGAGCTGGTACAACGTAAGTATGCGACAACGCTCCACTCACTCATCTTATTAAACATTGCTGACATTTTTCTCATTTTTGGTTCTACGTTGACAAGAAAACCCCCTGGAACTTACTGGTTTTCTGTCTGAATGTGCCATAAAATGTGATCTGATTTACAAACGACTAACACACCAACTATTATAATTCATCTGGGTTTTTATTGAACGCACCCATTAAACATTGACAGTGCTGGAGGACAAAGTCAGCCCATACATTGATTACTACAGCAAAAGCTAATTGGAGTCAGTAGTCTGAACACCCCCACTTACTGGAATGAGTTTAGAGGTGTCTAAGCTAGAGCTGCTCTGCTGATGTGAGGCACGCTTCGCTAAAAGAACTCTGGAGACGTGATTAAGAGTAGCTGGCCTGAGTGGAGGGATGTGAAGTCATATTAAAGGGTTTACTCATGAATCTCCCTGCAGTTAGAAAAATGTTCTTTTAAAAAAAAGTTATGTTCTGTGGCTACGCTTCCTGGAAGTGGATGTTCTCAGGCAGGATGAATGCAGAGACTCGATTCAGAATTCCCCTCCACTCCCCCAGACGCATGGGTCTGAGCTGAAGCGGTTCTGGACAGAGGGATGGTCCAGAACTGCTCCTCAGGTTTTTCTTCAGCACTGTGAATGTTTAGTGTGTGAGATTAAAGACACTTTAGTACATTGTAGATGAAGATTAGATCACATTTTGTGGCAAATTAACGCAGAAAACGAGTCAGTTCTGCGGGATTTTTTAGCCTTTGAATGAAACCATCTCAGAGTGTTGTAGACTCATCGTGAGGTTCCTGTTCTCACCTGCAGGTTCTCAGTCCTACATACAAACAGCGCAATGAAGATTTTCGTAAAATCTTCAAGAAACTTCCCGACACAGAGCGTCTCATAGTGGGTGAGTGAAGGCAGAAATGTGGCCGAGACGTCCTCGGATGAAACGACTCTTTCACACACTTAAAGTCACGGCTGCAGGTGTGAGCAGGTGTCTGCCTGGTTTCTTTTCTCAGACTACTCGTGCGCTCTGCAGAAGGACATTCTGCTTCAGGGACGCCTTTATCTGTCAGAAAACTGGCTCTGTTTCTACAGCAACATCTTCCGCTGGGAAACCACTGTACGTCTCACACACACACACACACATGCAAACAGTCCAACATATGCCTGGTTAATGTCATACCAGCTGTCAGATAAGGAGTCTGCTTAATGAATTGGTTTTCCAGATCGATACGGATGCTCTGTCTCCTGGCGAGATGAGATAAATCTGTGTTCCTGTCTGTCCAGATCACTATCCTGCTGAAAGACGTGACGACCATGACCAAGGAGAAGACCGCCAAGCTCATCCCCAACGCCATCCAGATCAGCACTGAAAATGACAAGGTATTCCTGGAGCAAAAGCACCTGAAAACCTCTTCCAGATCTGAGTGTGGCTCTGAAGTCGGCTCCTGCTGTAACAGCTCATATAATTTACTTTAAATGATATATATTTATATTTGCCTGCGAAGCAGCAGAAATTGAGCTGATTCAAGTCTATGCGCTGACTGCATCCGTCTCACGTCTCCCGTTTCCTCCTTCCTGTCTCGCTGATATTCACCCTCTCAGCATTTCTTCACATCGTTCGGAGCGAGGGATCGCAGCTTCATGATGATCTTCCGTCTGTGGCAGAACGCGTTGCTGGAAAAGGTACCCCTTCCTCTCCCACCACTCCCAGTCTTAACTGCCGCGACGCAGAATCCAGTTGACATGTCAGTGGGAACAATCCCTGTTATTTGTGCAGTTTGATGATAGACATTTCCTGGGTTGGTGTCGCTGAATAAGCAGAGTTGTGAACACAGCAGGAATCGTAGGTTTTCTGTGGCGTGCCTGAGCGAGCACGGACGATCAGAACCTTCTGACGAGAACTTTTCTGAGGGAACTTTTGATTCAGAACTGACACCAGGAACTGAGAGCAGCTGGATGATGTCAGAGTCAGGATTTAGGAAATGTTTGAAAAGAAATGTTGCAACAAAAAAGGTTCCCATTTATGTTATTTTATATATATACATATATGTATTAATTAATTAATTAATAATTCAGATTTTGGGACCAAATGTTGAAATTATATAAAGTTTTATAACTTCTAATTTTAATCTCTAAACTGTTGCAAAATGTTGATATATTCCAACAAAAAACTGTAATTTTAATTTTAAAATCAATTACAAATTTACTTCATTTTTTTTTACCAAAGAGTAATTTTTTTTTTTGTGTGACTTTTCCAAGAAAAAAAGTGATTTTAGTCTCAAATTTATGATAAAGGTTTTGATATTTTTGAAATTTGAGATTTTCCGAACAAAAATTGCCTTTTAAAAAAAAAAGTTTTGTTATTTTTAATGAAAAGTTTTTTGAAAAATGTATCATTATATATTTAAAATAACTGTTCAGTATAAAAGCTTTACTTTTTTGATAAAAGTCACAAATTTCTGAATTTTCTTTTTTTAAAATTTTTTTAATGACCAAGTCCAGGAACAACTGGCCCTTAATGGTAACCATGGTGACGATGTGGGCCAGAATGAAATAGTTTTACGCCCCTGCTGTGCAGCGTTTGAACGGCAGTCCACTGGTTTCTGAATCGCTGTACTGGGAGACGTTTCAGAGCGTCTTCACATCACCAGTGTGCGTTAGGAAATGCCGTTACAGAAGGCTGTATTGTTTGTGCTCAGTCTTTAAAATGCCAGATGGCGTCTCAGAGTGCTGGCTTGTCTGTGAACAAACTGGGAGTGGGCGGGGTTTATAAATATCGTTGACAGTTGTGATTAGGAAGGTTGCTAAATGCTAACAAAGTTTGGTAAAAGCAGGAAAATGTGAGCAGAGATGAGTCAAAGGCTGAAGCTCCTTTGTCCCTGAATGCAACATGTGCTGCATTCGTCACTTCGTTGTTTTTCTGACTCATTGGTCGACCTGAAAAACAGACCTTTGCACAACTGTCAGTTTGAAGAAGAAACTGGTGGTTTGCAGGCAGCTTAGTTGGCACAAAAGATGCACCTGAACCACACTGACAGCAGCAGCAGCAGCACTGGGGGGAAGTATAGATAATAACATATAATTTCGGTGTCTAACAAGAATGGAGGGATGATTACTAAAGAATTTATGTGACTTTGGTTTAGGAAACGTGACTTCCTGTTATGTAGGGGACCATGACGAGGCTTTTCTCTGTTTGTCTGTCACTTTTATGTCCTCGTCATATTTACAGAAGTGACAACCATTCACAGATTAGACGTTTCACAGATGTTCTGCAGCATAGAGCATGAGTTCTGAAATCAGCTGCTTTAATTATTTCCTAATGAAGATATGAATGAAGGTTTTGTCTGTTTTCAGTCTCTATCACCCAAAGAGCTGTGGCACATAGTGCACCAGTGTTACGGCACCGAACTGGGCCTCACGAGTGAAGATGATGACTACGTCTCCCCCACCGCCGAACACATGAACGGACTCCTGTGAGTGTGACATCTGTGGTTTGGAGTCTTCTGAGCTTCTATTTTAAAGAGCGGACAGCCGGACGGTTTCAGAAGACGTCCTCCTCACGCCTGCAGGTTTTCTAACAAACTCTGTTCTGCGTGTCTGTCTCTGTGACGTCCTCCAGACCGGGAGACGAGTCTGTGTCGGTCACAGATCTGCTGGACTTGAGCTCGGCGTCGGTTCCTTCCACCGGCAGCTCCCCTCCTCCCTCGGCACCCTGCAGCCTGGCCAGCCCGCCCTCGGCCAGCAGCCTCAGTGGCACGTCCCCGTCCTCGTCCACCTCCTGTCTGCCCATCGAGGTGCCTCCTTCGTCGGTGCGGAAACTCAGCTCTGAGCTGGTGGAGCCCAGCCCGCCTGGCTTGCAGTGCCCGCTGCCCTCCGCCGTCCCCACCAACTTCTCGGCCTCCGCTGCCGCCGCCGCTGCTGCCTCCTCGGTGAGTGTTTCCTGGCTGCAGTGATTCACGTCCAAGGCTCCCATAATTCATCTGCTCCTGCAAAAGCCGCCTGATGTTTTCAGACTGGGTGGTCTGTGCCAGTCACATGGCAGCGGCTTCACCTCAAGAAACCAGATATAATACCTTTGTTACGGTTTCTGAGGGAATAAATGGGCAGCTTTGTTGCTGCTGCTGGTTTCAGAATGATTGCACGGTTATGGTGGCGCATCAGCTCAGGTTGCATCAACATGTGGGCGCCCTGGCTGAGACATCTGTCCTCTCAAGTCATATGATATCAAGTCAGATTCCTTACAGCCCTCTAAATATCCCCCACCCCCCACCCCCTCCTCTGTATCAGAATCTGGAAGAAGGAGGCGACGCTGTTTCTGAGTCAGCCAATCACGTGCTTCCCCTGCCTGCCACCAGTCTGGGAAACCTCTCTTCGTTGGACATCACCAACGACGAAGAGCTGCCCACAGACCCCAGCAACTCATCAGACACGCAGGACGATAGTAAGTGTTTACGTGAACATACCACAGGAACCAGGAGAGGTCCAAAAAAAAAACATCATCTGATCTTCATGATACGCTTAAATGATCAAAAACACAAATAATCCACATCCTCTTAATGCAGTCTGTGTTAATGACTTGTGGAGTGTTAGATTCTTATCTTTGTGTGCACTCATGCTGTTGGGGCTTCTTTCAGACTGATGATTAACCTTTAATGACTTTCACCTACTTTCTGGGAGCTTAAATATCAACAACCTTATGCATCAATGGTTAAAAACAAAACAGTGCAGTTTATTTTTCACATTAAAATACACTTCTAAAGACATGAAAAGTGATGTTCATTTAAAAAGAAATGTGTTAATGTTCTAGTGTAGGTTACAAATGAGTTCACTGCTGTGGCCGTCATTCAGACGTTCAACAAATTGTTTATACAATGTTTATACTGATTTAAAAAGGACATATTATGAATAATAAAAAAAGACATTTTCAGACCCAGACCGGATCCAGGCTGCCACCCATCGGCAGGTCTGGTTTAGTGCGTTAGTGACCTGTCGTATAAAAGCACATGCCCCAAACAGGCAGCATACCCAGCATGCAGCTCACTGAAATGGTAAAAAAGAAAAGATAGATGGTGATGACGCAAACGGGTCAAGGAAGCGAGAGAACGTGTTGCCAGAGGGATGATGCCGTTCTGATCCTCAGCCACTCTGACGCTGCTGATGCTGCCAACAATATCTTTCACAGTCTGGCAAGATACGAGGAGGGCATGACGGACATAATCGTTGATAAGTTCAGAAAAACAAAGCAGTTAGATACATTTGTTAATCAGTAGATCCTACCGGGTCCCAGACATGACAGGGACAGGAGGAGGTTGGTCCGGTTACAGTTCCAGCCTTTTAGCGCAGGTTCAGGGTAAAACCTAAAACCTAAAACGGAAACTGCTGCTAATGGGTGCATGTGCTGCTGCACACATTCACATCAAAATGCATTTTCTGTACGTCTAGAGCAGCAGTGTTAAACTGATCCGTTAAAGGGCCGGTGTGGTTGCAGGTGTTTGTTCCAACCATGCAGCAGCGCAGCAGTCAACTGAACTGTCTTCACTGAAGGGCTGAACCAGTTCACACCAGCCCTTCCACAGATCAGTTTGACACCCCTGATCTGAAGTGTGAAGCCTTAAAGCAGCAGCAGCACCCCCCATGATGGGAAAGGGAGCTGTTGTACTGCATCCATGTGGAGTTCTGTCACAAGATTTCACTAAGACCTGAGGAGAAGTAGCTGACTTTCAATAAGAGAGCCTAATGTGTCGTTTAGATGGCAGTTCATTGTAGTGCTTTAATTCATGCAGGATGTAAAAATAAACCACCCAAACACATGCTGCAAAAAAATAATAAAAATTACATCTAGAAGCTTTTGAAATCCTGTCAGGTGTGAAGGAGGTCATATGAAGGATCCTTTTCCAGAAGATTCTGCCCTTGAAAGCAGAAAGTGCCATGTTTGACCTTCACCTGGTCTGGAATGAACCAGGCTTCCACTGAATTTGAACATTTAGAGTGTAAAGATGAGGTTGTGAGAGAACACGATGCATGTTACTGACGTTCTCAGACACGGACTCCACAGAGGAGCTCTAGAAAATGTCGGGGGGGGGGGGGGCAGTATTCTGAGAAAGCTTCAAACTGAAAAATGTCAAGTGCACTTTGATGAAAGTAAAAGCAAAGTAAATGTCTTGTTGTTTTCCTTGGAGCCTCAGGCGAGGTGGAGTCGTTCTGCGCCGACCTCGGCGGGCGGCTCAACATCAACACGGTGGTCCGCATGAGCGTGGACAAGCTGCATGACCTGCTGTTCTCCGCAGACACTCACTTCATCCAGCACCTGTTCTCCCAGAGACACTTCACTGGTACGTCTGCTGCGCTCAGGGACCGGGAGGATGGGGACGCATGTCAAGGCTGTGTTCGGAGTAATAAAGCGCTGTCAAAACATGTTTTCTCTTCATCTGTCCTTGAGCCTGTGGTTTGAGAGATCCGTGAGGTCTGGCCCTGCTGGTGAAAGTGTTGATGGCATCACCTTCTGCACAACTTGCACAAACTTGTTACATAAGCTAAAGTGCAAAAGGGCGAGTTTTTCCTGTTGAGACAGTCGGCAGTTGCTGCTCTGCTGTCAGCGAACGTCGTCACTCCCTTTCAGCCTTCTTTCACACGTGTTTTCTGAGTTGCAGAAACGCTGTTGCTTAAATGGGAAGTAAGAAGGAAAAAAAAGCACAAACTGGGGAAACAGTCTGAAATCTCTAGTTTCTGCATGTGTGAATGTTTGAGTAGAAATCTCCCAAACTGCAGCTTCTCTTCTTCTTAACCTCCTGGCTCATCAGTTGGCCCGTGTACTCATCTGCTTCCTCTCCTTCAGACCTGTCGGTGGGAGACTGGCAGCAGGACGGCAGCGCCGGGAGCACCAGCCGAGTGCTGAGTTACACCATCGCCCTCAACAACCCCCTCGGCCCAAAGACCGCCCCGGTGGTGGAGACCCAGGTCGGTCCCCTGCAGACCTTTTTAAAGTTATCCACTTCAGGAAGATGTGGGGTTGTTTGTCAGTTTGATGCTCCAGTTCACCCTGAAAGCGCTTGTGATCATACCATCTACCTTTAGCGGCACTGCTACGAGGGTCACCATCCCTCATGAAAAACTGAATCTTTCTCTCCAGCTACATTAGTAAAGGCCGAGTTCTGCTTCTGCAGTTCTTGTCGACACAACTTGGAACAGATTAAAAAAAACAAAACAAAAAAACAAAGTTGATAAGGAGGTAAAAGTAAAACGCAAAGATTGATGTACCAGTTAAATAACGTGAAATAAATTGAGTTTATAGTGTTCGTAATCAAATAAAAGCCAAAACATGTAAACGTCATGCTTTTTCTGTATCATTCTGACATTATAAAGCCCCAACTAGTGAATTTGTAACCATAACCCCCTCCCCCCGCCCGTGTTTGTTCCTGCTCACAGACGCAGCATAAAAGCTGCTCCCGGGGAGAGTGCTACGTGGTGGACTCGGAGGTCATCACCTCAGGCATCCCCTACCAGGACTACTTCTACACCATCCACAGATACTGTTTGACCTCCATCAACAAACACAAGAGCCGCCTCAGGTGGGTTTGTTGGCTTCGCGTGGAGACGGTTAACGGTCAGAGGCATGACACAACAAATCTGGACATGTAGTGACGTCTGACACCTTGTAAAAGTTTTTATAAGATGTCATTCATGGTTGCAGGCCAAAGGCTAAATGGTCTGCAGGTGCTTTACAGCGGCCTTTACAGTGCTTTTTAAAAAGTTTTATTACATATATAAGCACTTTATGCACAGTTCACACACAGTCCTTGTTTCTTCAGTCACATGCTGATGAGCATGTCAGGGACAGTGTCAAGGTTTATCTCTTTCCCAAGGACACTTGGCTCATAGTTGGAGCGGAGACGTGGTGAACCGCCTGCTCACACACGGCCATAAGGAACCAGTAAGAGTTCAGTTAAGATCATCACGTCTTCATGGGTTCTTTTTTTTCTGATTAGACAAAAGGTTTGTACGCACCTTTGACGTGTTTGGACGGATATATAAGAAAGCAGTAATGAACGAATGCAGCTAGAAACACCGTCAATAATAATAATAATGCATCAATTTTTTATAGCGCTTTTCAAGACACTGAAAGACGCTTTACAAATGAGATGGGTATACATTCAGACACATACAAAGACTCAGCAGGGGGTACGGAAACAACAGTACAAAACCAGGTTTGGAGGGCAGGGGGGTGGTACAGGAGGATGAAGTGTCAGGTGTTAAATGCAGAATTGAAGAGGTTTAAGGTTGTGCTTGAAAGACAGAAGTGTTTCGGTCGGCCAGGGGGAGTGAGTTCCTGAGGGGGGGGTGGGGATGTTAGAAGCTTCATTTGCAGCTTCACCAGTTGGCCATAACATGAAGACCAGTGGTGGCTGACGTGAGTGGGAACCCAGCATGAGAACATCCATCTATCTGGGTTTGGGTCAGACAGCTACTTTATGGATCCCTGCTTGAGTGGGTTTGTGAGCCTGAACGACCCCAGGAGCTGTGTTGTCCCCGTGGTCTCGAGGGAAATGCCAGACTCAAGATGAATGTGTGGATCTTAAAGAAAAAAACCTGACGTTCTTCATGCAGCCAGCGTTCACCAGGGCTCTGCTCTGCAGCCAAGCGCCTGACGGCTGGACCTTTACTCCAGGGGGAGTGCATGTGCATCTGTGCACGTGCATCTGCAGCAACACCAAGCCTTTAATGAGCGAATGTCTCGGATCAGCAAGGACAGCACTGGTTTCCTTCAAGGACCTGACCTTCTACGAGTTATTCGGCTTCATCAGACGTTCACAAGGCCTTGAAGGTTATTCCTGTTTAGAGCTGATAAGTCACCCCAGCAGACCAAATCCCTGGGTACCAGTTTGATGGGAGCTGATGGCCCACCAGTACCAGACACACCAAGACTCGCTCACATGCTCTCTGTCCAGTCCCTAACTGGTGAGAGCTCTCTTTTGATCAGTAATGAACCACCTTAAAACTATTTTAATGCTCGTAATTATTTATGATTAAAAAACCCAAACCAGTCGCTGCTGTCAGACCAGAGCAGGAACCACTAATCGCTTCCTTAAACCAGCTGCTCTCCACCTCAGTTATTCCACTTTTAGACGAAATCGTGTCTGTGCACGCTGTGGTGGGCGGGATTTGGCCCGCAGGCCTCAAGTCTTCACACGTAGTCTAGACAGTCACCTGTACAGACACGTCCAAGCACGCTCACACTCAGATGTAGTCTGTGTGTGTGTTAAAGGTTCTCATTAAGTGATTTTTCAACCCGGTTCTACTTCTGATGCAGAACAGTAGCAGAACTCATCCAAACATGACAGCTTTCAGACTCTGTTAATAAGTGAGTTGCAGCTCTGCTTTAGACCCTGGAACTGATGAACTCTCAGCTTTAGGGTTTATTTTCATTAGTTGGCCATCAACAACACCAGATAAATTAAATGTGATGTCGACTGAAGCTTCAGAATGCTGACGACTGGCGTCTGCTTGTATCTCATGGATCCCAGTCGTGTTCTATGGAAATCCAGGTGGCGTGGACGGCACCTATGCAAAGCATCTTGGGAAGGAGAAGCAGACAAACACAATGATTATGTTGTTTTCTGACACCCTTCAGCTGATATGTTTCAGATGAACGTTGTAGGAACTCATTTACCTGCTGCAGGAAGAAGCACCAGGAAGTAAAAACCTTCCTCTGGGACTTCCGGATGCATGTGGAGTAGACAGTTGCATCAGAGGCCCTTCTCCCACCTTATACCAGAAAATCCCCGTTCAAAACTCATTACTCTGCCCGTTATCTTGATAAAATTATTTATGAACGGGAGGAGGAAGACGTCGAGCCATAAAAACTAAAATGCCCAAAGCCCAGGATAAAGGTGCCTCGGCTGCCAAAGCTAACACAGAACCGGCCCAAACTAGCAACAACGTAGCTGGCCCAGGAGCTGAGAACCCCGCAATGAACACGGGATCTGAGGGAATCCTTGAGGCAATTGAGCATTTGAAGACGGCCGTGAAAGGGGACAATGCAAAACTAAAACAAGACATCGACCATTTGGGACATGAGATTAACGTAAAATGGACAGTATCACCGATGTGCAGCGCCCATCGGAGCGGATTGGTGAAGTGGAGGCCAGTGTACTACAAGTGGAGAGTTGGGCGAAGGAAGCAGCTGAGGCGTTGTGCACGTGTATCAAAGAGCAGAAGACTTAAAAGTACAACATGCGCATCGCAGCCTGGCGCGTAAACCTCCACCCGAATGTCCTCCGAGGGCTATTATCATCAACTTCTTTCCACGAAAGAGAAAAGAGAAATATGGAAAAAATGCAAGATCCAGGTGGGCTCTACAACGATATACTTTGATCATGATTATGCACCAGGGATAGTGAAGAAACACGAAGAATACATCGCGTTCAAAAAGGCTCTGAAGGGCAAAGGCATACGCTTTCAAACGTCATTTACTAACATGAAGATTCACTGGGAGTCGGGCGCTCGCGCAAATCCAAGCGCTCGGGAAGTCTACAATGAGCTAAAGGGACGCGGTCTTCAGGTGGAAGAGCCGACTGGCAGTGGGAGCAGTGTGGACCCACGTCTCCGGGAGCTTCTGGGCTGGCGAATATCAGTGGAGCCGCGGCGGCGCTGAGAGCAAAGACCAAGCTGCAAGGTTTCCAACGGATCACGTCTGAGTGATGCTGGTCGGGGCATCCAGACATAACACGACAACATTCTGGCTGCACTTTGACTTGCTATCTCCTGGAGATAGATTGCTGTCTCGCTGGTCTAAATGGTATACATACAAGAGTAAGGTGGCATATTTTGATTAAATAATTTGTAATATTGTTTTTTCTTTCCTACTAATCTATAACTAAGTGCCCTGAGTTCTATGTTTGTTTGTTTTTCTGTATGTATTATTGAAAAATGTTTTTAAAAAAAACCTTTCCTCGGGAAAAGCTGGGTGTCATTGGAGCGCTGACGAGTAACTTCAGGGTTGGTTGGCGTTCACAGGAGACCATATTTACGTCTGCTTTTTCTGGTCCTCTGCAGGGTTTCCTCAGAAATCTGCTACAGGAAGCAGCCGTGGAGCCTGGTCAAAGCCCTGATCGAGAAGAACACGTGGAGCGGCATCGAAGAGTACTACAGACACATGGGTGGGTCATGTGCTGCCTCCTGCAGAACAAAAGGAGCTGAGGCGTTCAGGCTTGACTTGTTTTGACAACGGGGAACCATAGAAACGGGACCTGGGTAAACCATTTAATGATGCACGAGAAACTCATGTCTGCTCTTGAAGCTTTATTGCCATGGAACTGAAACGCTGAGATGCTTCTGTAAGATTTAGCTCACGTTTGGTTTTGGTTTTACTTCACTAACGTGAAGACATATCTGATGTCTTCAAGCAGCCAAACAGAAGGACGTAACCTGGTTTTCAGCATCGAGTCTCCATTTCCAGCTTCATTATTTCCTCTCTGACACACAGAATTATTCCGTTCCTAAATCATTGCTCATGAGCGCTGACGGGCAACACGTGGGTTACGGATGTTAGCCGATCAAAAGGCCAGTTGATGGAAGACTTACCCATGAGCCACGAACGGTCTTGAAGCAAATGATTAGATTTTCCAAAAGAGACGTCAGAAACATCAGAATCTGAAGTCCCTGGTCTGTAAGACTTCATCTGATCCATTTTCAGATGATTATATGTTCGTTAACACAAACGTTGCATCTAAGATTTTCGCACAACTTTACATGTTTACAGGACTTTGTTGTTTTATGACTGGAAACTGTTTTTACCTGGGTCTTATCGCTCTACAGGAACAAAGCTGTTAGATGGATGATTAGATTGTTGTAACTGAATGATGTACAGCACAACAGAGAAAAACAGAACAAAATGTGTACTTACAAGACATCAGAGCTTGAATAGAGTCTCGACTAAAGATCTGAATGTAGCAACAGTTCAAGTCTTAATTTGTTAATGTTAAGCGGCGCCTGAAAAGCATGGTCACCTGTGAGTTTAAGTCCAGATCTGGGAACATGAAGAAGACGAATACGGTTCCCCAGTTCCATTCAGAACCTTAAAACAACCAGTCAAATGTTAAAACCTGCCCTGAAGTGGACGGGAAGCCAAAACTGGAGCGACGGCGTCACTTTTTCTGGCCCCAGAATAAGCTGAACAGCAGCATGTAGCGCTAACTGACGTAGCTGATGAAAAAGGAGTCATACAACACGATCACCTGACTCTTTAAATCAATCAATTCATCAAATCTTTATTTATATATCACTTTTCATACAACAGGAGCACAAAGTGCTTTTCACAATAAAATCCTCAATAACATATAAAATCAACAATAACATCAGGTCATTTTCACACACATCCTTATATTCATACCCACACATACACATACACCCCCCAAACACACTGAAGATATAAACATAAACATCTGGCTGAGGTGAGGAACGATATCTTGGGCATCTGTCCACACCAGGAGCCGTACCACCAATGACCATTGAGGGCGTCACCACGGGGAAACCGCCTGGCGTCCACCCCCCAGTGACCCCGACCAGGGCGACGCCCACGGCAACGACCCCACAGGCCGAGTAGGCGTAGGCCCTGGTGTGGAAGACCCCCATGAGGAAATACACTGGAGTGAACAAATGAAAAAGTAAAAACATTTAATCAAATCATTTACAGATTATTTAAAATAATAACAAATAACTAGATTTTAAAAAAAAAAAAGAAAAAACCCTAACAAAATAAATAAATAAATAAAATTCAGGTATAAGCTGAACTAAAAAGGTAGGTCTTGAGCCTCTTACAGTCTCTGCTCTGGCAGGCTGGTCCACAGCCGAGGACCATAATACTGGAACGAGGTCTCACCAAACGTTTTTGTTCTAACTTTGGGAATAATTAAAAGGCCGGTACCAGAGGACCTCAGGGTCCACGAGGACTCATCATTTAAAAGCAGATCAGATAAATAAGAAGGCCCAAGACCATTAAGACATTTATAAACTAATAAAAGAACCTTAAAATCCATCCTGAAACGGACGAGGAGCCAATGCAGCGATTTTAAAACTGGTGCAGTGTGGTCCCGTCCTCTGGTCCTCATCAGCCCACGTCATCATGAGATGTTTAAGGCTTCGCTTTAGCCAGTTTTCTTAACTGGGAGACGCAAATTTGAAAACGTTTAGAGTTTTACTTACATTTTTCCCAAAAGCAGCTGATTAGCACAACAAAACAGAATAATTTTGATCTTACTTTCCTTTTTTTAAGATGGAAAAAGTTAATGTCCAGTTGGTTCTTGAAATAAAGTAATTAAAAGCACATATATTTGGATTTCATCCTTAAAGCGGTGAATGGACGGATGGAGAGCAGGGATGGGCCCAGAACAGACCCCTGAGGTGCCCCACAAGAGGATCAAGAGTTTTACATGAATGCTGGGCTCGTCTAAAAAAGTTGGTAGCTGGTCAAAACTGGTTCTGGGTTGCTGGTTCAAAGCTCAGGCGGGGCGTGTTCGCCGCCATCTTCTGCAGCCTGCTTTTCTTTCTCCATCCTGTCGTCATCTGTTTTCTCCCTCCTCACAGAGAGTGAGGTGTGCAAGTTGGAGACCCTGCTGCAGACGGAAGTTTCCGTGGTAACCACGGGGGACGTGGTGGGTGCCGATGCCGCCAAGACCCCGCCGTCCCTGCGCCGCAGGAAGCGCACCTGCTCTCGACGGCAGGGCGAGAGGGAGGGGGGCAGCGCCAACCCCGGGGAGCGAGGGGAGCGAGGAGTCGGAGAGGAGAAGGAGCGGAGAGAAGCCAGTAAGTCCACCAGGACCAAAACCATGAGCAGCGCTGACACCTAGTGGTTTTATTTAGGTGTGTCTCTTTGAAGCTGGAGGAGCTGGTGGTTTCCCAGCGTCATGAAAGACCTTTTATCCTGGACGTCAGTAACATCCACTCTGGCTCATGTTTGAGTTCAGAAACGAAACGCTGAGAGGAAGTGAAAGACGAGCAACGGCTGCAGGCGCCTTCCTGGTCAATCTGTCTGGTTTTGTGTTTGCAGGTGGTCCGTTTATGAAGCTGGGAGAGCGCACGAGTGGCAGCGGGCACGGCAGCATCTCCACCATCCTCCTCATCGTCAGCTTCATGTAAGCCGTGTGTGTGTGTGTGTGTGTGTGTGTGTAACCCTGTGATTGGCTGCTGTTGCTCCGTTAGCCCTCTAATGTGTTGGTTCTGTCCACCTCGGACATTCGAATGTTGTTCTTCTGCACACTAACGGCCTTACCGTGCCCCTCTGCCTCTTTCTCTTCTCCTTCCTCTGCAAATCTTCTTGTGCGTAGGATCTGTATCAGGTTGGTATGACAGGCTTTGATTTTTTTTAATTTTTTCTTTACTCCACCAGCTGCATAAGTGTGACGGATGAAAAAAAAAAGGGAAAAATCCACCATTGAAATGAGTTTCGGTGCTTTCAGATTCAGTGCGTCTGCTTTTGCACCGTGTTTGTTTGGCACAAATGTCCCCTGTTTGGTTTGTGGTTTCCCAGCATCCCTCATCAACTCCCTGCGTGTTTCTGTGACACTTCAGTCTGAAAGCACCGCTGCTGCTGTTCATCATCAGTGGAGGTCTACAGGGATTATCTGTGGATTCCTCTTTCATTTTCTTTATTTTTATCTTTTATTATTACCACTTCAGTCCAAGTTTCCAGCTTTTCTTCAGAAAACACACAGAATAGTCCTGTTTTCTGATTGTGTTGAAGCTTTTCTGCGTTGGCTGACAGAGCTTGAGGCACTGCAGCTTGACCTCTTCCCCCAAATCCTGAGACGGTATACACACCAAAAAACAGCTCAGTTTTAACCCATTAAAGACCATTTGCACCATTTTTATTGCCATCATTTTAAAGCTCAGGCTCCAAAGATTTAAGTGTGTAAAGATGACCACTCTGAGACAGAAATGGTGAGTGGCACAACAAAAGAAAAAAAACTCTGAACTCTTAACCATCATAAAGCGCTCCTGTGTAAAGCCATCCTCCTTTCATGTGATCATTTTTTTAATCTCTTAGCTTCTTCTGTCAGCAGTAGATGCTTATAGAAGACAGCATCCAGTTCTCGTCCAGGGAGTCATCTTTCTTTATTTCTGACTGCGTGGTGCTTGGAGCGACAGCGATCGTTTCTAGCATGACAGAAATTAAAAAGTTGTGAGTGTGGACGCTGCTTCATACAGACTGTAGATCTGGATTCTGTTGGCTCCAGAAGTGTGTGTGGAGTGGCATCAGGTCAGTAATTGGAACACGTTAGTGAGAACGCTGTCACAGAAATGCCACCACCATCCTGCACGCGTGACCTGACACATCAGATCTGCAGTGCAGCAAGTTCTGTCCACCAGCAAGCTCTGCTTTACTGAATCCGGTGGGGAAATGGACATTTGAGCCAGAAATGTCAGGTCTGAGCAGGAAACGAGTGTGTGCAGCAGGTGTAACAGCCGTGGTGGTGATGGTGGATTGTTCCTGTGATGTCCTGCTCCTGCCCAGCTCTTCACAGCTGTCTTCTCTCTTTTCTGAACCCGTCAGTCTGGTGGTGCTGGTGGCTCTCAACATGCTGCTGTTCTACAAGCTCTACGCTCTGGAAAGAGCCGCTCACACACTGGAGAGATGGCACTCCTACTCCGTCGCCGACAGGTAAACGCACTGCAGCTTCTCCACACGACTTCTAAGCGACTGAGCGGGAGAAAGCAGCGCTCAAAAGCCCGGTCATTCTTCCTCTTCCTCTGACAGGATAACCCCGAGGCACAATCCTAAGAGTCGGTTTTAGGTCAGTTTAGTGCTTGGAGGGGAGGGGAAAGCAAATCATATCAAGCAGGTTAAAGCAGGAAAGACGGGACGCTTGGTCAATAAAAGCGTCAGAATAATCGTGAAACTTTTGAAGGAATCTGGAGGATCACCTGACTGATCTGTGGTCCTCAGACTTCTGTTCAGCGGCTGATTGAAACCGCTCAGATTCACAAATGAAGCCTGACGTTAACATTGTCCAGAGGTGGAGTCGACATCTCTGGACTCGGAGGCGTCTGGGGACGGACCATCACACAGCCTGATGGAGTGTTTTGCTCATTTCTGTGATGGCAGCATTGACGGAAAGATTTTAAAGCAACACGAGATCGTGATGACGATGGTCTGAAAAATAAGTCATGTAGAAGTAAGAATTGTTCCATTCACGCCAGCTTCCTCTGTTTAGGAAGGATGGAAGGATGCTTTCACACCTTCAGACTTTAGTCTTCTTTAGTTCCCAGAAGACAGAAGTCCCGTTCAGGGCAGACTGAGACCTGCAGACTGGTGGTCCTGATGGCTCAGATCTCCTAGTGGGGCTCATCAGTGTCCCCATTTAATGTTGCCTCAACAGCTGACCAAGCGTTAATTTTGGTTTTTGGGTTTGCTGTAGATATCAACATCTGTCTTTCCTGGAAAGAGTTCATATCTTTGTTGATTTTGAAATCAGTGAAGGGAAACAGACTGATTATGGTCGTTTATTAGATCACATTTGAGTGGTAATGTAAAAGCAGTCAGATGTTTGAAAGTCAGATGATGTTGATTATTGTTCCAAATGTCAATGTTCTGACGCAGACCAGGACCAGAAGTCTGGACTGGACCTGAATCAGGGTAGTGCTCCTGTTCTGAGGGATTGATAAAGTTCTGTCTTATCTAAAGTAATCTAAAGGATCATTCCACCGTTTAAACAACCTTAGGTCTGTCATTAGATGAGTGAACTTTCATTAGGGACCAGAATAACGGGAATGAAGCGGTTTTACTATGAAGAAAATATGTGTTTGCAGCTAAATGGAGATCATCATTCCATCAAATTAAATCGCTACTTTAAGCCTCCTAGCGAGCCTGAAGATGCCGTTCCATTAGGAGGTGGTGGTGTGAGCCAGCTCATTAGACTCTGCTTGCTAAGGCGTCCTGCAGCGCAGTCACTGCTGTTGACGGTAGTTTGTTTCCACGATAGTCGATTGTGCGAACGTATGACCAGGAAGCTGTCATCAAAAGAATTAACGTTTAACAGGAAACGTGAATTAATCCTTGGTTTTGGTCCCCAGTGAAAGTTTAAATGGACGTCGGGTTGATCTGACGCCAGAATGTTGAGTGGTTTACACTTTTGAACGGTGGACTCTCCAAAAAAAAAAAAAAAAACACGCAGAAGTTCTGTTGAGACGGGGAGGTCCAGATCCAGGACTGCTGCAAGTCCTGTAGCAGCTTCACGCTGTACGATCTCAGCCGTCAGCGGTGGTTAAAAGCTGACTGTCAGCTAGCCAGCCAATAGTAACACTCCATGAAATGATGTAAACATCAGTGGGTCTGCTCAGCATGGTTGCCTAGCAACAGCAGATCTAACAGTTTCACGTGGTGTAATGGGACTTCAGCACCTGATCCAATAAATGGATCGTTAGCAGACGAGATGACAAGATGATGCTGATCCGTTTATGTGGGCCGGGTTTGTTGTGGTGGAGAAACGTCTGAGACGTGCAGGACTGCGGCCCTCCAGGACAGCGGCCCTCCAGGACTGCGGCCCTCCAGGACTGCGGCCCTCCAGGACTGCGGCCCTCCAGGACTGGATTTGTGGGGAAAAAAAACAAAAGTTTAAGTTTGGACCAGAACAAACAAACCTACTGAAGGTCCTGCATGAGCTTTTCTGTCCAGTCAGCAGATAATAACTCTTGTCTGTGTTGTCCTCCATCCCTCTGTCCCCCTGTCCTCTATCCCTCCATCCCCCTGTCCTGCATCCATCTGTCCTCTGTCCCCCTGTCCTCAGTCCTCTTCCTCAGACGGCTGGGGAGTGGGCCCAGGTTCTGCACCTGCAGAGGCAGTTCCACCAGGCCCAGCTCAGCAAGTGGCAGCAGATCCTGCAGTCCTCCGTCACGCTCCTCGATCAGGTGTGTGTCCCCGTTTCTCCTCAAAGTAACACATGCGTCCCGCTGTCACCGCCTCTCGTAACCGCTGTCCCCCCTCCCCCCCAAACCTCCCAGATGAAGCAGTCTTTAGAAAAACTCCACCGGAACATTGCGGTCCCGGAGGTGCATCAGGAATCCTCGTCCGACACCCTGGCAGAGTCCCTGACTGAAGCCTGATCCCGGATCGCCTCTGGACTCGGGGCTCAGGAGTCACCATTTCCATATCAGAAACCAGTCCAGAGTGGAACAAAGTGGTGGGGGGCACCACAGATCACCTCTCCTGACTGACTTGAATTGGCGATAAGACGCCGTCAGCTCGGACCAGTTTGGACTCCAGCAGACCCACTGGGACTGGAAGCCATCAGAACCACAGCAATAACCCTGCAGCTGCAGCTCATCTGTACATAGTGCATGTAGACCGGCCACTGGTGGGCCACCCATGCCACCCACAAGCCACTTTGAATAACCGGACCTGCGGCTCCTCCTGCTCCGACCTGCTGCATCTCACTGGGACGGGACCAGTGGGAGCCGGTCCCCGGACCACCCCAGTATTTATTTTGTACTCCGAAGTCGCGTCCTGCTCTGAAGAAGTCATGTGATGGCTGCTTAGCGCTCCGATGTGGAGCACAGGGAGCTCCACGAGGACGACAGCAATAATGAACAGATCTAGTGCTTTTTGAATGTTCCAGACTGTTTAGTTTAAAGATAATGAGAATTATAATAGTCGTGAGTGAGTGTGTGTGTGAGTGTGTGTGTGTGTGTGTGCGTGTGCGTGTTCATGTTTATGTCACACCTCCACAGTTTAGGTTCCCCGTCGACTTGCCCAGCCGGGTCGCTCCACACAAAAAGGACCAAGCAGAACTTTTCAGGCGCCGCTGAATAAAAAGGGAAGCTGCTGTTCAGCATTGTTCTTCTTTGTTGGTTTTCTGGCGCCACGGCCATCATGGCGTCTCCATCCTTCTCCATGACGACGTAAAGACGTTGTCTCATAGCTCGCTCTTCCTCTCATTCGTCCTCTCCCCGTTTTTCTGTTTTTGTTTGTTTTTTCGTCTGAACATATCGGCTGCAGAAGCATGTGGGCCCTGCTGTGCACGGCCGCCAGCTGGCAACTAAAGGCTGTCGTATTTATTAATGGGGGACAATGGGGGAGGGGGAGGAGCGGGGACGAGAATGTACTGTAACATACTGATTGTAAAACCGCAACGTGGAGAGCAAATGAAAAGATGTGAAAACACGCTGCTCGCTTCTGTGTGTCTTTGAGGTTCTGGTCCTGGCTGCGGCCCGGTTCCCAGAAAAATGTCAAGAAACGGGTTTTATATCAGAACCAACAACAAGGTCACATTTTTAATTAAAAAAAAAAAATCTGTGATGAAAATCTACTACATGTTTTCAGATATTTAGAAATAAAGGTTAATCTGACATCCCTGGCACTGATTGATTCAGAGAACAATACATTTAAAAAAATACACACACACACACACACACACACACACATATATATATATATATATATATATATATATATA
>JBAMYA010000008.1:19163910-19176378 GCA_037176975.1 Arrhamphus sclerolepis
GTAGTTCGGTAGTGCGTGGTAGAGCTGGCGATTGTAGAGCGGTGGAGACGAGTGCGCTGCGCTGGCACGTGTGCCACTGGAGCGGAACCAAAATGTGCCAAAACCCGCTGGCAGTGAATGAGTTAATATTGATGATCAGAACCTTTAATATTGATGATCAGAACCTAGAACATTGATGATCAGAACCTTTAACATTGGTGATCAGAACCTAGAACATTGATGATCAGTCTGTCTTGTTTTCCATCTTTGGTGTTGGTGGTTTGTCCCAGAAGGTCATGTTCCAGATTAAGCCTGAATTAAGTTGGTATTGCAGTCATAGAGTTGTCTCTGGTCCTCTGGACCACCTCAGGTTCTGCAGCAGGGTGTCTTCATGGTCTGGTTTTTGCTTTGGCTGCAGGCTGGAAACTACACCTTCAACAGAGCCAAGCTGATGAACGCTGGCTTCCGGGAGGCCATGAAGGAGGAGGACTGGGACTGTCTTTTCTTTCACGACGTGGACCTCATTCCAGAGGACGACCGCAACACGTACACCTGCGACGCCAACCCCAAGCACGCCGCCATCGCCATGGACAAGTTTGGCTACAAGTGGGTGGGCCCCTCATCCACATGTTTGTGCAGCTGCCTCTGTGGGGGTCTCACCTGTGCTGCTTTTACCTTCCAGGCTTCCCTACAAGATGTACTTTGGAGGAGTGTCGGCCCTGTCGCCGCTGCACTACCTGAAGATGAACGGCTTTCCCAACAACTACTGGGGCTGGGGGGGGGAGGACGACGACATCGGAGTCAGGTGGGATGGAAGACGATGCACCTGCAGACACTCACTCTGCAGCATCAAGATTTCAAACTAAGAAAAAGAAACGAAAAGATTAAATGACTGTGATCCGTTTCTGTCTTCTCAGAGTGTCTCTGGCAGGGATGTACATCACCCGTCCGTCGCTGAAGGTCGGCCGCTACAAGATGATCAAGCACAAGCTGGACAAAGGCAACGACGTGAACCCGAAGAGGTACGAGTGCTCTGGAAGCTGCTGCTTCTCAGAAGAGTGAATGAAACAAAAGAAATGTAGTGAATGTGGAGAGAAATGATGAAGAGCTTTGGCGCGTCCTGAAATCACATCAGTCAAAGCTCTCACACGTTTATCGTAGCTGCTGCTGTCTCTTTGAAGCTGAAGCTTCTGAGGGAGACGCGAGAAGATCAAGCTACCGTTAATAAAAATGTTAATAGCTCAGAACTGTTTGTAGGTACAAACAAAACCTCTTCATCCCGCCTCCAAACGTGCTCTCTCAGGATCTTAAAGTTTTTTAATCCAGAAAACCGTTGTTGTTCATCTCCTCATCAGAGATTAACTCAAGAGAACAGAAATATAAAATATTCCTATTAATCATCCTGTGGTCTTGGAAAAGATGTTCATCTGTTTCAGAAAAGTCAGATTACACTGCAAAAACTGATTTCTAAGCAAGTAAAAAAAACACTTGTTTCAAGGGAAATGGTCTTCTTTTAAAAGAATTACCAAGTATTTTTTTCTTACCTCGTTGGCAGATTTTTCTGTTTTTGTTTAATATGAGACATTTTGACTAGATTTAGGAATGTACGGTTACAGTATTCTTGAATCAAGTCAAAATGTCTTAAACAAAAAACAAAACAATCTGCCAATGGGGTAAGAAAAAGATACTTGGCTAGAATTCTTAAAATGAGGTGTATGCTTTTAAAATAAGGCCATTTTTCTTGAAACAAGTATTCTTTTTACTTTCTTAGAAATCGTTTTTTGCAGTGTATTAGCATCAAGCAAAGAAGACATCTAAGGAGATTTCTGAAACCACTAAAACTGGTTCAGAAGTGTCCCAAGACATTATTAAAAACTGGAGGAGAACCATCATCTTCCAGGAAGAAATGGGGTTGAAATCTAGAAAAATCTAGAATGATCAATGATCACTTGAAGGTTTGGAGAAATCAGATCTTAAGAAAACAGTAGAATTCACAGCTGTGTTTAATAGTGAAAGTAAGACCACACCATCAATGTGAAGGAACTGAAGGGGTTGAACAGCTGATAAAACCACTGATCAATGAGGATGATCAGGACAAAAAAAGCTTCAATCAGCTACAGAGCATAAAGACTGGACTCTGGAGGAATGGAAGAAGGTCATGTGGTCTGATAAGTCCAGATAGATCCTGCTCCAGAGTGATGGAGCATCAGAGGATGAAGTGATGCTCCCATCATGCATAGTGTCAGTCTATGATCTGGTAAAGTGCCAGGTCTAAGGTCAGGTCCAGGTTAAGGTCTGGGTCCAGTTCAAGGTTCAGTTCCATGTCTAGGTACAGGTACAGGTTAAGGTCTGGTACCAGATCCTGATTCAATTCCAGGTCGGCTCTAGATTCAGATCTGGGTTCAGGTCCAGGTTTAGGCTTAGGTTCAGGTCCAGGTCTAGGTTCAGGTTCAGTCACAGCGTTTTACTCCCTCCAATCAGGGCGTTTTACTCCCTCCAATCACGGCGTTTTACTCCGTCCAATCAGGGCGTTTTACTCCCTCCAATCATTTTGTTTTACTCCCTCCAATCAGGGCGTTTTACTCCCTCCAATCAGGGCGTTTTACTCCCTCCAATCATTTTGTTTTACTCCCTCCAATCAGAGCGTTTTACTCCCTCCAATCATTTTGTTTTACTCCCTCCAATCAGGGCGTTTTACTCCCTCCCTCCCTTCATTGGTCCTTCAGTTTGTGTCTCCGCAGTAAAAGTGACTCGCCTTCTGCTCCTCCTCCAGATTCAACATGCTGGCGAAGACGCGTCAGACCTGGAAGCTGGATGGGATGAACACGGTGGAGTACGAGGTGGTCTCGCGAGACTACCTGCCGCTCTACACCAACATCACCGTCAACATCGGCACAGAGGCCGGTCTGCAGCCGCTGGTGAAAACGTTGACGCCCACTCAAAAGGGTGCGGACAAAGCCGTGACCAAAACGTAGGCAAAACGGCCCGCGGCGGGGTAAACCTCCCGCCTCTGAGGACGGGCTGCGTCGTCGTCTTCTTCTTCTATGGTTTGAGATGTGGCGTGAAATGAAAAAGTGACATCTGATTATTCCGATTATTCCTCCAAAGGAGCCGCCGTGCAGAGAGGAGAAAAGTTGGACTCTATGAGTTTGTGTATTTACGGCGCTGTGGTCGCTGCTTAAACCTCGAGGCCTTAGATCTGTTTCTCTTCCTCCACCTGTTCCTTAGTTTTTTTTTGTTTCTTTTTGAAGGACCTGCAGAGACACATCCGTCACTGATGTGACATCTTTCCATCAGGATGGAGCCAAACCTCTGTGTTTCCAGAATCACCACTTCCAGCTTCAGTTCAGCCTTTCTTTTGTTTTCATTTCAGCACCTCACATCTCTGGATCATTTCTTGTAGATTCCACGTTCAGAGCAGAGAAGTTTATCAGATCTCCTGTTTCACACCAGCTGCTAATTTCCACGAGCGTGTTGATCATGCACAGATGCTGTAAATGTCCTCGGAGTGCTCCTGCAGCACTTTGAACTTTTAAAGAATCAACAATGTCGAGTCAGGAAACAAAAGTCTGAGAAGCATCATCTGCACCTGACCGGCTGGAAGAGGACATCCTGCTTTTTATTGGTTTTATTTTTATTGCATGTTCTTCCTGTGGAATCCTGTCTGAGTTCTGATTTCATGTTACATTTTCAAAAGTGATTTTTTAAAAAGAAGACTGCACACTGTAAGGAAACAATGAGACTGAGGAAGTGAAAACGCAGACACGATTTCTGTGACATCACTCTTCAGTAACCAATCACACGCATCCAACTGCACTTGGATTTGAATCTTCCTCCTCCTCCCTGTTCTTCCTCTCCGACGGCTGATTGTGTACACGAGAAAAGGTCCCTTTATCCAGAGAGAAACCAAAGACGACAAGTGAAAAGCTGTGAGGGGTTAAAAAAAAGCTCTGAGTAAAATGTTCTAAAAGACTTCTGAACCCTCTGAGGACTTTTTCTGATCTCCATATCTCTTGGTGTGTGTTTGAGGTGGGGACGTGAGCTTTGAGAGGTTATTTTTTTAAAAAGACAGCTCTATACTGTAATCTGATTTAGTTTGGAAGTAAACCTGAGCTACTTTGGCCTTAGCGGCACGCAGTTCTCGTGCGTCTGCGTAAATGATCAGGAGTTGAGCCTCTTAGTTTGTAGATTTGGTGAAAGTGCTCGAGAGCTTTTCTGGCTCAGTCGGCGTCGAGTCTGTGGTACTGAAACTGCAGATAGTGGGGTTTTTTTCTTCTGTTCTCTTTGTGTCTTCTGCACACTCCAGAGTGGCCTTAAATTCATTAATAAACTGATCATTCACAATCGAGCCTCTGACGTGTGTTTTTAACGACTAAACTGATGCGACTCCTACATCTCTTCGTTTTATCTGGTCCACTTGAGCGTTTAAAGACGATAATAAACATCTAAGTAGAACATCTGAGGAGGTTCCAACATGACTGTCTGTTTGCTTCACAACTGACGACAAGTGGAAGAACTGAGGTGGAAAGTCAGGATTTAACCACAGATTTTACAACAAAAAGTTGCACATTTACCTTTTTTATTTAAAAGGAAAGAAAAGTCATGACTTTGGGACAAAAAAATAAAAACTGCAATTTTACAATTTTTAATTTAAAGTCAGTTTTGCAACAATTATATATATAATGATATTTTATGTTAGGTTTATGTTAAAAAGCTACAATTTTGCAACATTTGTGATTGTAAAAAAAAATGCTTAAAAAACTTCAAAATCACTTTTTAAATTTGTGATTTTACAAGAAAAGAAATTTGGATTTCAGTAGGAAAGTTTCATTTGATCATTTTTGTGAAATTTGAGAATTTTACAAAAAATATATATTCAATGAAAATGCATATTGAGAATTTTTTTAAAAATAACTAGAAAAAGATGGATTTTTTGTTGAAAACCTACAGTTTTATGAAAAAAGGGAATTTTGTAAAAGTTGCCATTTAATAACAAAAATCAACTTTTTTTTTTGTCTTTTTTTTTTTTTTTTAATTGTTGACAACCGAGTCCAGGAACTAGCAGAAAATCTGACAACATAGATGGTTGAGAAAAAGGAGAGTAACTGGCCATCTAACGGTAACCATGGTGATGACGTTGATTGGACGCCCTCGGTCTTAGACTCTAATCAACCCCGTAACCTGGTCAACGACGTAGATCCGTAGTTGAGCTGCAAAAACAAGCAAGAAAAAGTTGCTAATTTATGTAAGATTTATTTTTTTAAAGAACAAAAAATTTTGAGATTATTCAAAATTTGAAATTTTACATTTTATGTCAAAATGTTGCAAAAAGTCAATATTTTCCAACAGCAACAAAACGTTTTAAAGCTTAAAAAGTCAGTTTTGTGAAATTTGTGACTGAGATGATCACTGGTGATGCATTAATACGTTCCACTAAAACCAGTTAGATTTGAGAACCTGAGGTTCAAATTCAAGTTCAGCAGCAAAACAAAAAAGATAAAATTATATTTTTTCGATGGTAACTAAACTAGACTCATTCGTGGACAAAATCTTAAGAAAAAAATGACTTAGATCATAAACTTAGGAATTTTATTAAATAAAATCCTTCCAGATCAGAACAAAGTGCACGACTGACTTCTATTTAGCTTCTACAAATGAAAACCTCTCATTTTGTTTCTGATTAAATACTGGACACAGCTGGGGCCCCTCTGAGGGCCCTCTGCATGCAGCAGAAACATCTGTGCACATCTGACCTCTTTCTATTCTAGACTCCTCGTCTTCAGGCGTGGATTTCTTTTTCTAGTTCAGTTTTCCTTTACTGATGTCTGCAGCTGAACTGGAGGAGAGGTGAGAAGCTGCTGGAAACTTTTATCACCACATAAACTTGAACATATTATTGTGTCCAGAAAGGAATAAAACAAACATTGTTGTTAATATGAACAAAATTAAAGATAATTACATGGCCTGGTTAACTGAAACAGGATATTAAAACCTTTTTACTCTTTAACTTCTAAAGCTAAACCAACTTTTGATGCTGATTCTTTTTTGATACGAAAGCTGTTTCTAAAAGATGCTGAATAAGTTGTGATGTGGTAAAATAAGTGGACTTTATTCTCTTATTTTCTTGTCAAAGTCTTCAGTTTTGTTCCAGATGATCTCGTTCCAGTTTCAGAAGAAAAGGTGTAATGATTAAACATGGCCAGCAGGTGGAGCTGTGTGACTCCTCTGTCATTTATAAACGCTTCTACCATAAATAAAAGTGCTCTTAGTGTTCTGATTTAACCTCACAGATGAGTCAGCTCTCTCATATCATGTTTTCTTGATCAATTCTGCTGATTCTTCTTTTCTTGCTGATGATGTTTGGACCAAAGATGAGAGTCTGGGAGAAATTAATCATATTTATACATATTTATATTTTATAATTGTTTATATGTATTACATACCTTTATATATATATATTTATTTATCTTATAGCCTATTATTGTATTACATGTTGTATGTCTTCCCTCTGTCCTAATTCTCCTCATCTCCTTCTTACCCAGCTGGTCTTCAGCAGGAGGGTCCCCCTAAGATCAAGGTTCTGTTCAACGTTTCTTCCCAAGAGGGAGTTTTTTTTTTTGCCAGTGATGGTGTTGCCATGTGCTCGGGGGGGTCATGTTCTAGGTTTCTAAAGCACCTACAGATGACTTTTCATAAAGAGGCGCTATATAAATAAATTGAATTGTGAGCAAATACTTTTGTCAATATTGAGTGTTTATTTCTGCTGTAAATTTGGACATTTTATCACGGAGGTCAGTGAAGATTGACTCATTGTTGGAGCCAGCTAGACCCTAGTGGTTGGTGGAGGAACTGCAGCCTCTAGTGGTTGGTAGAAAAACTACAACAACACTTTGGTCAAAAGTCCAGAGTCGAGCTTTTCTTCCCAAGTTGAGTTCATTTCTGAAGCTTTTGGTCCAGACTGGTGTCTCCATCTGAATTTCACATTTATGATCTGAGGCTCCAGAGCTGAAGAGCACGTATGTTCCCACTTTGTCAACCATCCTCACAGCTGTAGATGATGGAGATGGCAGTAAATCCTGGAGATGTTTGGATGTCCGTCCGTGGTTGGGGGGACTCTGTAGGAATGAAGATGTTTCTGGTGGACTTCTCTGATGATAGCTAAGACATGAGCCTGAGTGTGTCTCTACCTGGCCTTCAGTCTCAGGTGTGGTCCAGTGAACACATGAACAAAGCTGCCTAACTGGTTTCACTTTACTTCCTCATCATGCGTGTTTGTGTTAATGTGCGACAGAAACACCTGGAAACACCTCTGTGCTGCTGCCTTTCTTATTGGTTAGAATTCAGTGATCAGCCCAGAGACACCTCAGAGAGACACCTAAGAGCAGGACGCTGTTTAGATCCACATGTTAAGGAGCTCTCTCAGCAAACAAACGGAAAGACACAACACAGGAAACGGCGTGTCGAGGAGAAATCAACATGTTTGTTCTCCGCATGATGTTTGGGTCTCTGCTCCTCCGGCTGGTGATGAGTTCAGGTACAGAAATCCTGCTGGAAACGGCAGATTGCTTTTCCTCAGGAGGTGCTCCAGAGACAGAAAACTAACGAGGACACACACACCTGATTTCTCTGCATCTTCTGGTCTGATGTTGACATCAGTGCCGTCTCTTACCCATAATTCTCTATTCCTGCCAGGTTCAGGGCGCCACTCTCTGTGGTTATTGGCCACCTACATCTCAGGTTCAACCCAGTTCCCAGAGTTCTCTCTGGTCGTGATGCTGGATGACATCCAGGTGGGGTACTACGACTCAGAGACACAACGATTAGTGAGCGTTGGTGCTACAGGTGAGAAGGGGGCGGAGCTTGATGTGGGCCAGGAGGTGGTGACTGTGCTGCAGAAAAATGTGAGGAACATCAGGATGAGGTCGAAGATCGTCAGAGACCAGCTGAACCTGACGGCCGTGGACAAGTGTGTGATTCAGAGGATGGTGGGCTGCGAGGTTCAAGATGGTCAGCCTTCGTTCCTCATGTCCAGAGATGCTATTAATGGTGAGGATGCTGACACCCTGCTGTACAACATGACTCACTTCCTGTACAGCGGCGGTGGCGGCTGGAAGTTCCAGTATGATGCCATGAGGCAGACATTCCTGCAGATGCTCTTCTCCACCATCTACTTGCCATTGAGCATCCAGACTCTTCAGCTTCTGCTGGAGAAAGAGAAGAACCTCGTGATGCGTCGTGTTCGACCTCGGTTACGCCTCACATCACAGGCGGTGGTGGGCGGGGCCCAGGTCACCTGTGTGGCCACAGACTTTTACCCTCGCCACATCAACCTGACTCTGCTGCGGGACGGAGAGCCCGTGGACGAGGACCAGCTGAGCAGCGGCTCGGTGCTGCCCAACGGGAACGGCCTCTACCAGCTGAGGAAGACGATGACCATCGATGAAGAGGAGCTGCAGAGGAAGCACAAGTACACCTGCGCAGCGACTCACCTGAGCCTGGACAACCGTCTGGATGTGAGCTGGAGGGCCGAGTCCTTCCGTTCACACAGAGTCCACGTCATCTCTGCTCCTGTCGTCCTGATGGTAGCCACCATCCTGCTGCTGGTGCTGCTGATGAAGATGAGGAGGAGGAGGGCGGGCTCAAAGGATGTTACCATGGAAACACAGCAGCAACCGGCAGAGAGTGAAGCACCAAACTGAGACTCGTGTGATGAGTAACAAGGGTTAATATGACTTAATAGGTATATAATTCCACTTTTTTTTTTTTTTGACCAAGTGTTCATCTGACTGCACCTCCTCAGATGGAACTTTAGTTTTCTTGTGTCCCCGTCCATGTACATTCCCTTTTGGGGATAAAATGTGTGTATAAAAGACCCGGTGCTGGCTAAACGTTCCCTCTTTCCTGTGGCGTTCTGTGGGGAAAGATCTGAACCCGAGGACAGTTTTTTTGTTTTTTTCATTATGATTTAATTTAATCAGGAATAAAGAGCTTCAACAGAGCAGTGGTGTGGTCTCCATCCATTGAGTTCTGGTTCAACATACTCGGATTTTCTCGATGACCCGTTTTCAATTGGACCCCTAGAATGCATCATTCAACAAGAAATATTTACAAATGAAGAACAATAAAGACAGTTTCCCATATTTCTATGAGGTAGATTTACTTCCAGCAAGGTTGCAAAAGTGTCACATCTAAAACTCTGCAAGCATCATTAACTTATCAAACTTTAGAAGCTTTAATAAAATATATGTAAAAAGAACATGATGCTGTGGTTTAAGTTTGCAAAGTTGCATCTGAAAATGAAGAATTTTGGAAGACTTTAATCCAATCAGACCAAACTGGAGATGCTCGACCATAATGTATGGAAGGAAAATGGAACGGTTCAAAATAAAAACCACAACAATATTTAAACCTCACATCAACAGTGAATCAGTGTGGTTTTGGAGCGGACTTTGCTCCCTCACCTGCTCTGTTTTGTTCATGTGGGGCCTTCTGGGGTCTCAGGGTCCAAAAACTAACTGAGTTTCAGGTTTCAGATCAGGTGACCAGAGTTGGTTCGGTTCAGTTGACTCTGAGTTACCTTGACTATAAAAACCATCATCAATGGAGCTCTGATATTCACCATGGCAACCCAGTAAACGTCAGAGATCCTCCTACTCTTCTTTGTGATTTAGAGGTTTTATTGAAGTCATGGACTCTAAGACCACTGCAGCAGGGAAGAAAACACAGTTGATGAGGAGGAATTACAGAGTAAATAATTTAAATAATTAGTGGCAGCTTAAATCCTGCTGACATAAAAAATAAACACTTTGACAGCTGAAGATGAAGTAGAAGGAAAACGTATTTCAGACAGATAAACTCAAACGTAACAGGCTTGGTTGGATTCACTTTAGAAACATTTAGGAGGAATGGAAAAATGAAAAATCCTTCGAGGAGCTGAGACAATTAGATGATCAATGAATTCAGTCTGGTGAATCCTAAAGGGACATTTCTTTACTCACAGAAGTGGGAGCAGGATACTAATAAAGTTGTTTCAAACAGTTAATGAGATCAACTCTTAACTTGTTCTGATTATCTGCCTCCCTCTGGTGCCTCCTGGTTTTCACAAGCAGAGACTTTTTCAAGTCCATCGCGACTGGAAATAAACGTCTGATTGGAGTCTTATCACCTGTGTCAGTCCAGCTGACGTGTGGTTGAGGTGAAACTCTGCAGGACAGAAATCTCTCCTAAAGCTGTGTTCTCTGGTAGACCGGTACCTGGTCCTACTGGAGTCCTACTGGAGTCCTACTGGACCTCCATGTCCGCCACTTCCACCTCCTGCAGGATTTGGATCTACAATGTTTTTCTGATGTGAATAATTGCATGTTAAAAGAGGAGCTGCTGCTTCTCCGGTGGAAGAAGTTGGAGAGCAGTTTTGGTCAGAATCCACCTCTGAGACACTGAGACAGAAGATCCCCTTAGTCCTGGTTGTTTCCACTTTCTTAATCCAAAAAGATAAATAAAAGCTGAGAGTTAGCCTCAGCTTATTGTTTATATGTGAGGAAGTAAGTTATATGCAGTTGCTGTGACGACATGCTGCCTGAAGTAGGAAATTAACCCTTGTGGTCCACCTTGGAAGTTAGATTCAGTCTGCTCAGAAATACTTGTAAACCTTTAGTCAATAATAAGCTAACATGGTAGCCCAGCGGCTTAAGCAGACCTCCTGCAGTGGTGGAGACTTGGAAGCTTGCATCCCTTTGCTGCATGTTCTCCCCATTTTCTATCAATACTTACTTTCAATGAAGACCGCTTGAGCCAACAAAACAATAAATAAATAAATGCATAAATAAAATCCAGAGCAGCATGCTGAGATTGGATCAAAAACTCTCAGAGATCAGCTTTAGATGAGCAAAAATCTATTTATTAAACCAGAGATGGAAACACCCCAGACTGGACTGACTCTCTTTGATAGGACCTGAGTTCCACCCTGGACTGTTCTTTTTTTCTTTCTCTCTCTCTCTCTCTCTCTCCCTTTCTCTCTCTCTCTCTCTCTCTCCCTTTCTCTCTCTCTCTCCCTTTCTCTCTCTCTCTCTATATATATATATATATACATACATATATACATTGGGACATGGTCAGATAGTAATGTATTAATTAATTGAGGAAAAGCACTTGGAGAGTTCAGACCTCCTCCAAGCAGCGCAGGTCCCCCACACGTTTTACTCCTACATTTGTTTTCTTATATTGGATTCTTTGACCATGTAAACATACACTTAGCAACTGGAATCACATTGATCTCATTATTATCAATAGTTATTCATGAAAATCAGTTTCTGTAATGGAGGTTTTCTTCTGGATCTGCTCCATAACTATTATAGAAACATCACATACTTCTGTTTCAGCAGACTGTCAGCTACAGTTTGGTGTTAGTTGCACGTCTGTGTCTTCATTTGTTACCTCACAGTGTTAAAGATGATAACCCTGACTTTTTTCACGTTCCGGATCTTAGTATCCAAACTATTCCAGGATCTGGATCAGACTTTTACACATTATTGATGCTGTCATGACCAAGTCCCATATTTTTCTGCCAAGCATTCAGAGCATTTATTGTAGATATATACACATATCCTGAAAATGGCCCTATGTCACAATGATAAAGAATTCTTTTTAAATTCCTGGATCCAGACACTGATCCGGATCACCCTCAAAATTTAATCATTTGTTTGTTGTCCCAATTTGGACATATCCTGAAATTTTTATGAAAATCTGTCCATAACTTTTTGAGTTACTTTACAAACAAATAAACAAACAAACCAACGCAGACAAAAACATCACCTCCTTGGCAGAGGTAGTAATACGTGACCCAAAAGCATGTTGGTTTTCCAGCTGACGTCTGCTTCTCTGAGTTCAAGAACGGAAAACGTGGAATGATGGAAATTCCCAGCTGAATGAAAATGTCACATATTCAAACCTGCTGAGACATCCATCCATCCATCCATCCATCCATCATCCATCCATCGGTCCATCCATCCATCTATCCATCAATCCATCCATCCATCAATCCACCCACCCACCGACCCATCCATCCATCCATCATCCATCCATCCATCAATCCATCCACCCATCCATCCATCCATCCACCCACCCACCGACCCATCGATCTATCCATCCATCCGTCCATCCACCCATCCATCCACCCATCCATCCATCCATCCACCCATCCACACATCCACTCATCCATCCACCCATCCACACATCCACTCATCCATCCATCCACCCATCCATCCATCCACCCATCCATCCATCCATCCATCCACCCACCCACTCATCCATCCATCCACCCACCCACCCACTCATTCACTCACTCACTCACTTACTAACTTTCTAGAAAATTGTGTGATTTATTTCAAGTACAAAAAGCTCAATTTCATGAGATTTGGAACTTGTATTGAAAATGAAGATGTCTTTTTTAATGTCTTTTTTTCTTTTCAACTTAGTTTAGGAGGTAGCGGG